>CM062815.1:20821575-21094797 GCA_031772625.1 Pinus tabuliformis
TGAGGACAACAGTCACACATCAAGCTGACTTATCTTCACTCCAAAACTCTATATAAGATCTCATCCCATGGATCTGGAGGCCGGAATTTAGTGCAAAGAATTGCTGTTGGTTTACAGTTGAGGATTGGGTGATTGCTTGAGGAGGTGAAGAGGAGATTCTTTCCGTCGGGAAGGTGATGCTGGATTGGACCTCTTATTGTATCACCGCCTAAACCTTACTTTCTTCCATTAATAAAGCATTAGTTCTTCTATTCGCATGTGTTTCAATGATGTATTGTCTTACTTGCGTATTTGATTTATTCTAATCCTTGATCAATTATGAATGCATGCTTCTTGTAGTTTCCTTTTCCTATCTTGTTTGCAGGATCTCATGTAGCTGGGCCGTGAGAAGACTTGGAGCTGGGAGCAAGCGGCAAAGAGAGAAGATTGATCGACCATTTGCGCAAGACATCGGTAAGTGGATCTCTTCCTTTCATCTTTTGCATGTCATAAAGAAGTAATTTTAGATAGCTTTGCTTCAGCTGTTGCTAAGGAACTATCACCCTTAGAGTGGGATAGGGTCATTCCGTGTTGGATACTTTTCCCCACAACAGACTGGCGACTCCACTGGGACCGTGTCTTGTTGGTAGCTTGTGTTTCTTGCTATTCATTTCCTAAACAAAGGGAGTACCGAATCGAACTGCATTCGAATCCTTCGAATGCAAAGTAGAGGGCAGCTACTCTAGCTCAGTGCTGGGCATGTTTATGATTTGAAGAGCTGATCCACAAGGACTCTTTTTAGCTCTTTGTGATAGTGTTCATCTTCCTTAATCATCATTTAGTGTATACTTGGCTGATAGCCTCTGATTTGGCCAAAAACCATTGATTTTTGAGCAATCTGTGACCCGGAATCTGAGAGAGATGAAAGTTTCCTCTTCAGTGCAGCTGCAGTGAAGGCTACCTGCGTTGCAACGCAGGTCCCGAAGGGGCTACCTGCGCTGAATGTCAGATTGACAGTGCAGTACTTGTGTTGAACCAGTTTTGCATTGTGCAACTGGGGTTCCCTGCTTTCTGTTGCCCAGTTTTCAATATTGTTTTTGCAGCCTGTTTTCATCCTGTATACCCAGCTGAAACCATATTTCTTTGCCATCATTCCGCCTCAGTTGTATGAAGAAACCGTGATTGTTCTTATTGTATTTCTTGCTTTCATTCACAGTTTCCCATAGCGAAAGTGAACTAGTCTTGCTGTGGCCTCTTGGATCTAGACCTGTGATAAAGTGTCGTTGTGATTCTAAGAGTTAGTTTATTGTTGTTCATAGCTGCTTGAGCATTTGCTTTCGTTATATGGTTCGAATTTCAGTGTTTCTTGTGTCGAAACGAGTGAATCTTAAGGTTTTCTTTTGATTATTGGACAAAAACTTGTTTGCTTTCGCTTGAAATTGAATTCGAAATTATACAACAGCTTTCTTTTTGTAATACATCAACATTAAGGAAGAAGAAAAGAAATACTTGCATTGTGCATGTGCATTTGACAGTTTGCATGTCGATTTAGGAAAAGTGCATCAGTGTGTGCTCTATGATCTGTTTGAAAAGATGATTTCTTTCTTTTCCCTCAGTAGTTAAGATTTTCATAAGTTGAAAGAATTGAAAAAGCTTGCTTATCATTCTTAGACTGCATTTAGGAGTTGTATCATACATCACGTGGTGATCCATAAAGGCAAACTGCTAAGCAAGATCAACCTAAAACGAACTGAATTTACATAACAACGCTTTGAAACATAACGAAACACAGTAGAGGTCTAGGTAGAGACGTGTTCCGGCGTCGTTAAACATAGTGACCGTCGATCTCTACGAAGGTGGGTGATTCCTCCTTAGGGACGATAGCACTAATACGGACTTGTGCTCCCGCGTACCGTCGCGTATATTGGGAGACCCCTATAGGAACAAAGCCTTTATCCATAGGAAGCCATGTCGGCTGCCCTACTGATCGCGATGCAGTGAACACAGCATTCACAAAGATCGACCACTCGTACCGTAAAACGTATTATGTGGTTTCGCGAAAGGTTTGGCACACCCCTCTGCCTAGAACTCCAGAGTAGTTTCTTTTGGCCTTTTTCAAACTCTATAAACTGAAAGAGTCCATCCGAGCATTTGTCACTTCGGGCTCGTTAATACATCGAAGGAGACTAAGTCATCTTTAGCTTTTTTTTCTCGACTCTTAAAAAGTGAAAAAGCAAGTTGTGTCTAAAGTGTCGTCATATAAAAATTCATTCTAAACGGAACATAATCACCCCTTATTCCTGCGTTGATCTTTCGGTTGAGAACATGGAACACACCAACCAAGGATTCCACATGATGGGACTCCTAGCCCTTTCTCCTCTTGGGGAGAAGTTGGTGTGCCCCACATGGCCACATTGTCGCTTCTAGGGCTGACAATTGGCCTGCCAGTTTGGCTATTCTCAACCACTGTAGTTCAGAACACCACGGTTCCTGAACAGTTGAGTCAACAGTTAGACCAGTCTAGAGCTACCCCCCAGCCTTCCACTTCTTATAAATCTTCCTCCGATCCGTCCTCTTTGAAGGGTCGAGCCGCCGAAAGCAGAGCTCCTGCAGAAAGAAGAAGGTTCCGATCCTTCCTCTTCGAAAGGTAGAGCCGCCGAAAGCAGAGCTCCCATAGAGAAGAAGAAGGAGAAGAAGAAGAAGGAAAAGAAGCAGAAGGAGCCAAAGTCGGCTGGGGGCAAGCAAAAGACATCTAACCGAAATCCACACACAGCACAGACCGGGCCTAAGTCGCCATGTGTCATATGTGAAGGAGACCACTTCCACCGTGATTATCCCAGTATTCCCCGGATACTAAGGACTGGTCCCCTTGTTTGCACAGTTCGGAAGCATCAACCTCTGACTGCCAGGTTGAATGCTTACCGTCGACCAGCGAAAGTGAAGTTCTAGACAACGAAGGGAATGAGATTCCCCTACGAACTGTGTGAAGGCAATCACACCCCTCCGCCGTTGTCCCTTTCTAGACGAAGCAAAGAGAGTTTTGGAAGATCAACCGTTGCACCGTTGCTACTTCCTCCTAGATACCAAAAACTCACGCCAAGTCCTTCGTTGGTCGAAAATACAGCTGCCCCCCCCGCTCATAGGGCCAGCTGAAGCGTCAGTCACTGAAAATGAACCTACTGAATCCGGACTGGACGAAAGTCCAAAGGTCGAAACGACAGTTGACCCGGTTCTCCCTTCAGAAGTTTCGTCTTCAAATAACACAGTCACTGAGGATTCATCTTCAGCTGACACCCTCACCGAAGAGAGTAAGGATGACACCATCCAGATTCTTTTCATCAACACCGATTCTGATGAACATCAGGGAAATGTGCCCACTCCTTTATCGCAGGAAGGAGCATCGTCAGGATCATATCCGGCCGTATATTCGGTCCCACCACCAAGCAACCTGGTTGTGTCCCTTGATTGGAACCAACTAGGCAGACCCCGATTACTAGCCAGTATACCATTCAGAATTATAGTCCAAATATACAAAATGGTGATGGCTGGAACTATGATTGATGAAGGGGCGTCTGTGAGTATCCTATCCTCTACTGCTTGGAAAGCACTGGGTTGCCCGGCGCTTTTTCCCGAG
Source organism: Pinus tabuliformis (assembly GCA_031772625.1). Classification (NCBI taxonomy): domain Eukaryota; kingdom Viridiplantae; phylum Streptophyta; class Pinopsida; order Pinales; family Pinaceae; genus Pinus; species Pinus tabuliformis. Next base: position 20,825,189 of record CM062815.1, read on the forward strand.
ATAAGGAATCTCTCGGGTTTCGATAAGGGAACCAGTCGACCATTAGGGATTCTACCTAATGTGCCTATTACATTGAAAGGGAAGGCTGTCAAGATGAATTTGATGCTTGTCCAAGGACCCTTGGATTATAACCTACTCCTTGGACGAGACTACATATATTGCATGGAAGCAATAGTCTCCTCACTCTTTCGAATAATGTGTTTTCCACACGAAGGAAGAATGGTCAAGCTCGTAGACCAACTTTCACTTCCGGGATCACGCATCACAAATAGTCACATACCTATCCTGAATGGTCTTTTCGATCAAGAAAGGTCTCTACCTCCGGTTCTTCTTCCTGATGAGTGCGAGTGATTCGGGAAAGTAAGGCTGGAACCCAGGGGGCATGCATCCTGGTCTGCTTCGGGCAGAGAAAACCTTGGGAATAAAGTAGAATTTCCGCGGGAGAATATGACTAGTCCGTACCCCGTCCCCTCCTTCATCTTTGTGAATCTTCCTCTGAGCCTTCCTCTTCGAAAGGCAGAAGCCGCTGAAAAGCAGAGCTCCCATGGAGAAGAAGGACAAGAAGAAAAAAGAGAGAAGGGGCAGTTAGGAAGTGGGGTTGTTCTGGAATAAGATTCTTTTGTTAAAGTTATGTGGGAGGACGGGGGCCCGTTACTCACCGTTGTCTATTTCGGTAGGCATCGCCGAAGAAAGGTTTTGTTTGAAAATTAACGGAACAATCTTTGGGTAACCTGAAAGAGGTAGGCCTCCCTCAATAACACAAACTGTTTTGTCTTTGAGAAGTGTTCTTCTCTTGTCGCAAAGATCAGTTAGAAATTGGGCTGACGAGAAGACAAGTACCGCGTAAGACCCGCTAAAAATAACGAGAAGACAAGTATCGTTAACATTAGGACTGACAAGACGACAAGTAGATGATAACACCCGAAGAAAAGCAGATGTGAAAGAGAGGAGGGGCAACCTTGAAATTGTACTTTATACCTGGGGGCATGCAAACCTCTTGGAATGCAAGCACGGGCGGCTTTTTAGTTTTTAGGTCCGTAGGTCTAACCCCTCTAACTCGTAGGATAAGTCGATACCCAGCTTGCATAAAGAGAGGGTATGGAGCAAAGCATAGCGAGATGAAGCTCCTTAAAAAATAGCGAGCACTAGGAGACCTTCCTACTTTATGACTGGTAAAAACGAGCAGTTTTGGCAAAGTTCATGCTCGTTAAAAAAATAAACGCAAAAACGAGTAGTTTTGGCAAAGTTCATGCTCGTTAAAAAATGAACGCAAAACCGAGCAGTTTTAACGCGGAATTCATGCTCGTTAAAAAATAAACATAAGCATGTGAGCAAGCTTCCCCCAGAGTTCAAGCTCATCAAGAAAAAATGAACCGGTAAATAACCATTTGAGACCGTAAATTCATCAGCCATAAAAGCCTTGGTCGTGTTTGCACCGTCACCTCCACTTTTCATTTGGCCGATCATTCACATCCACTTGATTGTTTACCTATTTTGAGGAACAGCTGCGAAGAGTGATTTCACCTAGCCATCCTTGTAACATTGCCGTGATTGGAAAATTCCAACCTGTACCTGGAATCTGCTGCTATCCCTGTTTATCACTCGTTCCTCAAAATACGAGTCTTCTTTGAGCTCTTTTCACTGACTCGTAAAATATGAAAAGTTTGCCGAGTTTTGGCCTTCCAGCTCGTTAAAAGAACATGAAGAGCTATCCCTCCTCTAGATTTTAATATTTTTGGACCTGAGGGATTATTTCACAAAAGATCGAGCGCTTGTCTAGTTCGGCTCGATAAAGCTATCGAACATTCATCCCTTCTGTATTGTTTAATACTTTTTCGGACTTAAGGGATTAGATGACGAAAAAGGACCTCTGGAGTCAACTTTATGTACCCTTTTCGGACTCTCTAAAAATGAAAAGGACCGAATTTCTTTGTCGCTAGGCTCGTTAAAAAATATTGAATAGCGACAAACTTGTCTTTAGACGAGAACGAGTTTCCCTATCGCTAGGCTCGTTAAAACATAGCGATGGGCTTGCCCGAAGGGCAGGTTATAGAATAAGCATATGTTATCCTCCTCAAAGCTTGACAAAAATAAAGAGGTACTGGTCAGAAATGACTGGGGAAAAATTGGAGAACCTCAAAGCTTAATGGTAGCAAGTCGCTCTTGAACATGACACTTTTGCCTCCGTAAATATCGGGTTGGGTTATTTTCATTCACCGTCCCTTCACCATGGTCTCGCCATAACCATCCATATATGGGGTAATGCTACCGATCCATCACATCAGTGTCGTTATATGTTCAAGAGATGTCATTCAGAGAGTGTCAACTGGGTCCCATCCACTACCATACATCATCTTTTGTCCTTCCATGATCGCCACCCTGAATTCTATTTCACAGATCGTTTTCACCATCATCACAAACGCTAGCTCCGTTCCGTGTCACTGATGTGGGATTCATTAAGGCCCTCCTTTGATAGATCGCTTCTTGTCGACATCAGCTCATTATCCAAGAAGTTGATCTAGGAACACCCCCTCAGTACTTTGAAGCTTGCATGCCTCAATGGCAAGTTTCTCACTTCCGGCGACAGGTATACATTAATGACCTTCGACCGGGAGACTTTGCGTGGTGTTCGACGCCAAATCCTATATTCACCCACGTGAATTTTGCTGTAGTACCTTGAGGGTCATCATCATTATCGGTGATTCCTCTCGCGCTTGTTAACAGTTTACATTATTGACTGGTAATCAAGCGATGTCTTTCCATGTTCGACTCCAAGAAATTCTCACATGGATCGACTTGTACTTAGAGTGAAGATCGGACAAGATTGAAGACCCCGGATCTAGTTTCATCCATCTGGGCTGCGATATATATTCAGGAGATAAAGACATAGACATGTGCAGCAGATGATCATCCTACTAAAAGGATGATAATTAAAGCAGAGAATTATCAGTCTACTATCAGACGATCGTCTGTTTATGTACAGAAAATGTATTTATAAAGCTGAGCATGGGAAATGCCCGCATCAGCTAGATCATGAAAGCAAGTATGAAAAAATAATGTATTGTATTGTATTTTGTTACAGGTCACCTCCCCGAGATTGAATGAACTTCAGATCCTCCTAATAAAGCATTTCACCCGATAAACGACCTCATACTTTAGGGGCAATTGTTATAGACATTTTTGTGCCTTACAGCACGAAGCATGGAATGTCAATAATCTGAGGGATCCAAAGTCCCTAAACATGTTGTTCTTACCCTTAGAGGAACAAGGTCAGCAAACCACAGCACTGCAAATCAGTTCTCCACTGAAAAACACTCAAAAACATGTCAATTTTGATCATGTCAACTGCTCCACTGAGCACTGCACTGAATGTCAACTGCTCCATGTTGTACCTGCGCTGAATGTCAAGTTCATCAAAGGCTACCTGCGCTGAGCGTACTTGGACATGTGGAGGATCTCATCCCATGGGATCTGGAGGCCGGAATTTAGTGCAAATAATTGTTGTTGGTTTACAGTTGTGAGGATTGGGTGATTGCTTGAGGGAGGTGAAGAGGAGATTTCTTTCCGTCGGGAAGGTGATGCTGGATTGGACCTCTTACGTTGTATCACCGCCTGAACCTTACTTTCTTCCATTAATAAAGCATTTGAGGTTCTTCTATTCGCATGTGTTTCAATGATGTATTGTCTTACTTGCGTATTTGATTTATGCTAATCCTTGAATCAATTATGAATGCATGCTTCTTGTAGTTTCCTTTTCCTGTCTTGTTTGCAGGATCTCGTGTAGCTGGGCCCGTGAGAAGACTTGGAGCTGGGAGCAAGCGGCAAAGAGAGAAGATTGGATCGACCATTTGCGTAAGACATCGGTAAGTGGATCTCTTCCTTTCATCTTTTGCATGTCATAAAGAAGTAATTTTAGATAGCTTTGCTTCAGCTGTTGCTAAGGAACTATCACCCTTAGAGTGGGATAGGGTCATTCTGTGTTGGATACTTTTCCCCACAACACTCCCCAAACTTGGGTGGTCGTTCCCTGTCACGCGATGACATGGAAACTCGAAGCTCCCCAGATTTGGGCGGAATTTTTAGCCACGGTGCAAGCGACATGGGAACCCCGCATTTCCTAGACTTTAGTAGCAATTTTTGTCGTGATGAAAAATGGAAACCCCATGTGTCCACTGACTTGGGTAGTAGTTTCCATCACGCCGCGAAATGGACACCCCAAATTTCCTGAACTTTGGCGGCTTTTCGTTGCCCCGCGACATGGAAATCGAATTTCCACAAACTCTCGGGTGATTCACGGTGTGTTGTGACATGGAAACCCTAGCTTTTCCAAAATTCGGTGCTTTCTATCAGTGGTTCTAGTCATGCTGCGACATGGAAACCGTGAGTTCCCCAGACATGGGCAATAGTTTCGAAACAACCGAAGTTCCCTAGAATTGCGAGCTGGTTTGCATCATCATGGAAACCCCAAGTTCCCCGCGTTGGGGCATTGTTGAAAACCTCATGTTTCCATCGTGCCGTAAAATGTGGAAACCCGCAGTTCCATCAAGAGCAGGACATGGAAACCCCAAGTTTCCCTAGACTTGGACGCCCTCGGTTTCAGCCATGGCGTGACATGGAAACCCTGGGTTTCCCAGGCTCAGGCGCCAGGGCGTAACATGGAAACCCCAAGTTTCCCCAAGCTTGGGCACCACTGGTTTTGGTCGTGGAATGACATGGAAACCCCAAGTTAGGCTTGGGTGCCAGGACGCGACATGGAAACCCCATGTTCCTGCAGGCTTTGGCGCCGCCAGTTTCGGTCGTTGCGCAACATGGAAATGCCAAGTTTCCCCAAGTTTGATTGCTGCGGTGCGACTTGGAAACCCCAAATCATGACATGGAACCCCAAATTTTTGCGCCGAGCGGAAGCCCAAACTTTAGGGGTGGTTGGAAACCCCAAATTTTGAGAGCGACATGGAAACCCCAAATTTTGGGTGGGACATGGAATCCCCAAATTTTTTTGCACCGAGCGAAAGCCCCAAATTTTACGTGCCAGGTGGAAACCCAAAATTTTTAGCATGACATGGAAACCCCAATTTTTTTTGCATCGGGTAGAAGCCCCAAATTTTAGGTGCCGGGTGGAAACCCCAAATTTTTGGCACTAGGGCGTGGCATGGAAACCCCAATTTCTCCCATTCTTTGGTGCCGGGGTGTGGCATGGAAACCACAATTTTCCCATTCTTGAGCGTCGGGGCACGGCATGGAAACCCCAAATTTTGGGTGCCGAGGGGCGACATGGAAACCCCAATTTCCCTGGGCCTCAGTGCCTTTTCTATCGTGGCATGGAAACCCCAAATTTCCTGCCCCTAAGCAATAAAGAATTGTCGTCTGGAGGAAGAGGAAAGGTGCAAGAGCAGGAGGGTTGTCTGGATTTTTTGTGACAAGAACAAAGCTCTGAATTGAGGTGACCAAGGGCCAAATCTCAGTGGATCATGGCAGCAAGGCCACTCTACCACTTACAATACCTTGTCGCATATTTAAGTCATATGCAAAGGATTCTTCTCAATGACCATTTGAAATTGAACTTCAAAGTTGCCCCGACCAAGATGCTTCACGGTCGTGGTTTGCAAATGACACGGGCCCCAGGGGGCAACAAAGCGACACCCCTACTGTGGGTCAAGATACAGTTGAAGAGTGAAATGCGCCACTTCTAGCGTGGATTCTGACTTATAGGCATTCAGTCATAATCTGACACACAGTAGCTTTGAGCCTACTTTTCAACCAAGTGCGATGACCAATTATGTGAATCAACAGTTCCTATTGTACTAAGTTGAATTACTATTGCGGTGCGGTTCAGCAAGAAGCTCTTCTTCACCTCATGAAAAGCTTAGATCACCCAACACTATGATATTGCACCAAGAAACCAGCAGCACTTCCTTACAAGATACAAAATTCCAGCCTCTAGATCTCTGGGATGAGGGATCCATATATAGATGTCTGTAAGAGAGGTGAGTCAGCTTGAGATTTGATTAGTGTCTTCCATCTGATAGTTCTTGATTCCACTTGGAGATTGATGATCTCTTACTCATCCCTGGTCGAATTCAGAGCGGCAAGTGTCACAAGAGAAGTTTCCGGAAGATTCCATGCTTCTCCACCTTGCGGATTGACCCTGCCATTTGTCCCTTCTCGCCCATCGCACCCCATAGAAGGGCGTTTTGACATGCAATGCACCTACTGTGTGTATTAAGGTGGGATGCAACGCACTTTGCCTATGGAGCAGGTGAAATGGTCCAGTTTTGACCAGTTCTGAGTGTTTTTCATGGAGAACTTCTGGGAGAAGGTGTAATCAGTTGACCTTGTTCTTTTAGGGGTTGGAACAACACCTTTAGGGACTTAGGAGACCTTGGTTTATGGACATTTATGCTTGGGGTTGCAGTGACCAAAAATGTCTATAACAGTTGCCCCCTAAAGCATGAGGTCGTTAATCTTTTTGATGTTGGGTGAAATGCTCTATCATGAGGATCCAAAGTTCTTTCAAGATGGAAGGAGACCTGTAATAAGATACAATACAGTACATTATCTTCATAATATTTTCATGATCTAGCTGAGGCGGGCATTCCCATGCTCAGCTTTATAAATTCATTTTTCATGTACATGAGACAGACAATCGTCTGAGTGTAGACTGACGATTCTGGTAGAGCCATCATCCCTTAGATTGGATGATTATCTATGCAGAAATGATGTACATTTGATGTCTTTATTTTCCTGAATATATATCGCAGCCCGGATGGATGAAACTAGATCTGGGGTCTTCAATCTCGTTCGATCTTCACTCAAATTACAAGTCAATCCATGTGAGAGATGTTCTGGAGTCGAACATGGAAAGGCATCGCTTGATTACCAGCCAATGATGTAAGCTGTTAACAAGCGCGAGAGGAATCATCGATAATGATGATGACCCTCAAGGTACTACAATACAATTTACGTGGTGTGAATAAAGGACTTGGCATCAAACACCACGCAAAATCTTTCGGTCGAAGGCCATTGATGTAAACCTGTCGCCGGAAGTGAGAAACTTGCCACTGAGGCATGCAAGCTTCAAAGTACTGAAAGGGTTGTTCCTAGATCGACTTCTTGGATAATGAGCTGATGTTGACAAGAAGCGATCCACTATAGGAGGGCCTTAATGAATCCCACATCAATGACACGGAATGGAGAAAATGATTTTAATGGAGGTGAAAACGATCTGGTGATATAAGGTTCAGGGTGGCAATCATGAAAGAATGGAGCATAAATGTATTGCAGTGGGTGAGACATAGGGAATTCTCTGAGCGACTTCTATTGAACATATCGGCGACACGGTCATGACGGATCAGAAGCATTAACCCCAAATGTGGATGGTGTGATGGAACCATGGATATGTGACCAGTGAATGGAACAACCCAACTCGACTTGGATGCGGAGTGAAAGTGTCATGTTCAAGAGCGACTTGCTACCAACAAAGTTTCTTCAAGTTTTCTTCCCAATTTTTCCCTAGTCATTGCTGACCAGTACCTCCTTATTTTTTTCAAGCTTGAGGAGGATAACATATGCTTTTTCTATAATTTGGCCTTTGGGCAAACCCATCGCTATGTTTTAATGAGCCTAGCGATAGTGAAACTCGTTCTTGTCTGTTATGTAAAAGTTTGTCACTATTAGGTTTTAACGAGTTTAACGACAAAGATAACTCGGTTCTTTTCAATTTTAGAGAATCTGAAAAGGGACATAAAGGAAACTCCAAAAATCCTTTTTCGTCATCTAATCCCTTAAGTTCGAAAAAGTATAAAATAATATAGAAGGGATGAATTTTCGGTACTTTTAAAGCCTAACAAAACAAGTGCTCGATCTTTTTGTGTAATAATCCCTCGGGTCCAAAAAGATTAAAATCTAAAGGAGGGATAGCACTTCTGATCACTTTAATGAGCTGGAGAGGCCAATGGCTCGACAATATTTTCATATTTTACGAGTCATTTGAAAAGAGCTTAAAGGAGACTTGTATTTGAGGAACGAGTGATAAATTCGGATAGTAGCTGATTCCAGGTAAGGTTTGGAATTTTCCAATCATGACAGTGTTACAAGGATGGCTAACAGGATCACTCTTCGCAGTTGTTCCTCAAAAGGGGTAAACAATCAAGTGGAGGTGAATGATCGACCAATACAGAGTGGAGGTGGTGATAAGAACACGACCAAGGCTTTAAAGGCTGAAGTACTACATTCACGATGGTTATTTACCAGAAATTAGTTAATTTTTTTAATTTAAAATGAGCTTAAACACTGGGGGAAGCACTTGCTCATTGCTTATGTTTATTTTTTAACGAGCTTGAAATCCGCGATAAAACTGCTCGATCCAATCGTATAATAAGGATGTCTCATATAAGATGCTATTTTTGTGGAGCTTGCACCTTACAAAGCTTTGCTCCAGATCCTTTCTTTATGCAAGTTAGGAAATGACCAATCCTACGAGTTTAAAGGGTTAGAGGACCTACAAAGTTAAAAAAATAAATGGTCGCTCTTCGCTTGCATGCCAAAAGGTTTGCATGCCCCCAGGTATAGTGAAATAGAGTTTCAAGGTTACCCCTCAATTTGCAGACAAAACATTTGTTTTATCAGGAAAGGCCTACCTCTTTCAGGTTACCAAAGATTGTTCTATCTGTGTTACAAACAAAACACTTCTTCGGCGATGCCTACCGAAATAGACAAAGGCGAGTGGCGCAGACGCCTCCACTCACATAACTTTGATGAGGGAATCTTATTCCAGTCTAATCCCATTTTCCAAAATGGACGGGTGTGTTAGACTAGTCATATATCCCTCGCAGAAACCTACCCTATACCTGAAGTTTTCCTGCCGAAGCAAACCAGGGTGCATGCCCCCTGGGTTTCAATCATATCCTCCAAATCACTCGCGCTCATCAGGAGGACGGACTGGGGATTGATGAGACATTCCTTGCATGAAAAGACCATTCAGGGATGGTACATGACTATTTTCTATGCGTGAACCGGGGAATGAAAGCTGGTCTACGAGCTTGACCACTCTTCCTTCGTGCGGAAAACACATTACTCTAAAGAGTGATGAGACAATGGCTCCCATGCAATAAATATAGTCTCGTCCAAGGAGTATATTATAATCCAGGGGTCCTTGGACTACCATTACATTCATGTGAACAATTTTCCCTCTCAATGTTATGGCCACATTAGGAAGGATCCCTAACGGTCGACTGGTTCCTTTGTCAAAGCCTGTTAGATTTCTCATCTCAAGCAAAAGCGATGGTGAACCAAGCGCTTTCCAAGCAGTTGAGGAAAGGATACTCATAGAAGCCCCTTCATCTACGATGGTACTTGCCATGACCATTCTATATACTTGAGCAATGATTTGAAATGGTACAATAGCCGGTAAACGGGGTCTGCCTAGTAGATTCTAGTCAAAGGAAACAACTAGGTTGCTTGGAGGTGGGACCGAATAGATGACCGGGTACGACTCTGATGAACTTTCTTCCTGCGATAAAGGAATGGGTAAGTTGCCCCCATGTTCATCAGAGTCTGTGCTTACGAAAAGAATTTGGACAGTGTCATCTTTGTTCTCTTCGGTGACTGTATCATCTGAAGATGGAACCTCTGAAGGCAAGACCGGGTAAACTGCCGCCTCGACCTTTTGACTTTCGTCTGGTATGGATTCAAATGGTTTTTCTTCAATGGTAGATACTTTAGCCGACCACAAGGGTGTGTCAGCCGGATTTTCAACTAGTGACGGACTCGGCAAGAGTTTCTTATATCCAGGAGGGAGCCGTAACGGTGAAACTGGACAGTCGTCCAAAACTCTTTTAGCCTCATCTAAGAAGGGAAAACGGTGGACGGCGTGATCTCCTTCACACAGTTTACAAGGAAATTTACATTTTCCTTTTTGTCCAGGGGCTTCACTTTCACTAGTTGACGGTGTATTTTCAACATGATCATCAGAGGTTGATGACACCGGGTTGTGCAAACGAGGAGACCAATCCCTTAAGATCCGAGGGATGCAAGGACAATCTCGATGATAGTTGTCTCCTTTGAAAATGACACATGGCGATTTAGGCCTGGTCGGTGCAGTGTGTGGATTTTCGCCAGACGATGCTTGGTTGCCCCTTTTCGCCTTTGGCTCCTTCTTCTTCTTCTCTTTCTTCTTCTTTTCCTTCTTCTTCTCAGGTACTTGATTTTTGGCTTTACCAGCTTCATCAAGCGAAGAGGAAGGAGTAGAGGAAGAATTAGACGAAGTAGAGGGTTGGGGGTAACTCTGGAATCGTTTAGTTGTTGACTCGATTGTTCAAGAATCGCGGGTTCTAAACGATGGAGGTTGAGAAGAGCCATACGGGCAAACCAATTGTCAATCCTAGAAGCGACAATGTGGCCATATGGGGTGCACCAACATCTCCCCAAGAGGAGAAGGGACTAGGATTTCCTCCAAGGGGAACCCCTTGGTTGGTGGACTCCATTTTCCTCAACCTAAGACCAACATAGGAAAGGTGATAACTATTCCATTTAAAATAAATTTTAGACGCTTTGACACAACTTGTTTTTTCAATTTTTAAGAGTCGAGAAAAAACAAAAGATGACTCTAGTCGCCCTCTATTTTTAATGAGCCTAAAGTGACAAGTGCTCAGATGGACCTTTTCCGTTAAGGAGTCTGAAAAGGAACGAAAGGGACTGCTCTGGAAATATAGATAGAGGGATTACCAAACCAATTGCAAAACTGTAGAATACTTTTTACGGTACGGTAGTCAATCTTCTCGAATGTTGTGTTCAGTGCATTGCGATCGATAGGGTGGCAGACATGACTTCCTATGGATAAAGTATTAAGCCTATTGTGGTCTCCCAAAATATCCTCGATGATACGTGGGAGCACAAATCTATACTGGCACTTATCGTCTCAAAGTGGAGGAATCACCCAACCAACAGTGAAAACAACAGTTACCAAGCTTTACGACACTGGAATACGTCTCTAGCGTAGACTTCTAGATGTTGTGCGTTAGGTTCCAAAGCGTTTTTAGATTCATTAAATTTATTTTATAGTTGATCTTGCTTAAGAAATTTTCCTTTCAGGTTCACCGCGTGATGTAGATGTACAATTCCTAAAATGCAATCTAAGATGATAAACAGTCGTTTAATATTCTTTTTGCAATGAAAATCCTAGCTACTAAGGAAATGGAGATGGCGTTCTTTCAACAAAGAGCAAAGAGCACACACTATATGCACTATCCTAAATCAAACCGAAAATCAGTCTAAATGAAAATGCACATGCATGTATTTGTTTTCAGACTTCTTAATGTGTAAATGATAAAAATAAAGCTAATGCGCAAATCTAAATTATTTTTCAAAGTGACAATTACTAACAAGTTTCTTTTCAAAACAAAATGAGGACAATGACAACACTTTGCAATTTGGAATTGAAAACTTGCTTTCGACACTAGAAAAACTACTAATTCAGATCAAATACAAGAGTAACAGTGTAATCGACTATCAAGAACAATCAGATTCTCTTCTATGATTGAAAATGACACTTGCGACACTTTCAAATCAAGAAACGACAGTACAATTACGCTACTTCTTTGTAAAGGAGAACTGAAAATAACTCAAAAAATACATAAAAACATTTACAGTTCTTTGCACAATGGAGGTGGAATAATAGCAAGGAAAGGGGTTTCAAACAGAGGTGTACTGACTATAGGCAGCAAAACTCCTGAATAGATTTGAAAAGAGTGAACACAGAAACCAAAATTTAGGAAAAAGGCCTTGTCTGATCAGCGCACCTGTAACACAGTGAAACTGAAATGCAACGAACCTACTACACTGGGGAAGTGCACTGCATTTGAAGTTCATAGAACAGACAGTGCGCTGGACTAGGGACGAGACTTTGATTGGGTTCCGGGTCATAGTTTGCAGTTCAGTTCAGGGATTTAGGCCGAGCAAGTGGTAATTAGTAAATCAATCACAGGGGTAGATCTAAGGAGGTTACTAGAGCCACCACAAGGGCAACTAGAGAGTTTGTAAATCAATTGTTTAATTCATAAACAAAACCCGGAGATTGACTGAAGCAGCGTTGATCTACTTTGCACTTGCATAGAAAATGCAGTTCGAAGGCTAGCTGGCTTGACTTCAAGCCCCGTCTGTAAGTTTATAAAGTAAACAAATGTAGATGAACAAACAATCTACTCGCTCCCCAGTGGAGTCGCCATTTTGTTACCGGGAATAGTTTCTATGCAGAGCTGCTAATCCCACTAAGGCTAGTAGCTACCTTAGAAACAAACAAACTTAAAATTACTTTTTTTTTCCTTTATGAGAGATAGATGAGAGAAGAATAAAGGAGACCAACCTCTGTCTTGCGTTTGGTTCCTTGCTCGATTCCTCTCTCTTCTGATAGTCCTTTGCTACTTGCTTTCTTGTGTACCTAGCTTCACAGAGTACATGTAGAATCAAAGCAGCATAACACTATACGAGAACATAGATCTATTATCATAAGCAATATAGGATCAGATGTATATTAACAATACAAATGCATAAAACATCAATCACACAAGTGTATGGAGGAAAGCTTGAATAGATCTATTGATAATCAAGAAAGAGCCAAGAGAATTACAACCAATTGTTCTGACCCAACATCATCCTCTCAGCAAGAAGCCCTTCTTCACCTCATCAAAAGCTTAGATCACCCAACACTATGATATTGCACCAAGAAACCAGCAGCACTTCCTTACAAGATACAAAATTCTAGCCTCTGGATCTCTGGGATGAGGGATCCATATATAGATGTCTGTAAGAGAGGTGAGTCAGCTTGAGATTTGATTAGTGTCTTCCCTCTGATAGTTCTTGATTCCACTTGGAGATTGATGATCTCTTACTCATCCCTGGTCGAATTCAGAGAGGAAGGTGTCACATGAGAAGTTTCTGGAAGATTCCATGCTTCTCCACCTTGTGGATTGACCCTGCCATTTGTCCCTTCTCGCCCATCGCACCCCATAGAAGGGATTTTTGACATGCAATGCACCTACTGTGTGTATTTAGGTGGGATGCAATGCACTTTGCCTATGGAGCAGGTGAAATGGTCCAGTTTTGACCAGTTTTGAGTGGTTTTTCATGGAGAACTTCTAGGAGAAGATGTAATCAGTTGACCTTGTTCTTTTAGGGGTTGGAACAACACCTTTAGGGACTTAGGATCCCTTGGTTTATGGACATTTATGCTTGGGGTTGTAGTTCTGAAAAATGTCTATAACACCCATAGAATAAGTAAAATAATGTTAAAAGTAGTTCTATTTCACTTGCGCCGAAAATGGCTCCCACTTATTCTACACCTCTCAAGTCATTTCACAAAGTCGGACTAGAGTCAAGCTCAATAGGGTCTTCTTTCCCTGCTGATTCTGCCAAGCCCGTTCCCTTAGCTGTGGTTTCACTAGATAGTAGATAGGGATAGTGGGAATCTCGTTAATCCATTCATGCATGTCACTAATTAGATGACAAGGCATTTGGCTACCTTAAGAGAGTCATAGTTACTCTCGCTGTTTACTTGCGTTTGGTTGAATATCTTCACTTTGACATTCAGAGAACTGGGTAGAAATCACATTGCGTCAGCATCTGCAAGCACCATCACAATGCTTTGTTTTAATTAAATAGTTGGATTCCCCTTGTCTGTACCAATTCTGAGTCGACTTTTCGACACCTAGGGAAAAGCCCCCGACAGGGGGCATTCTATGCCCGTAGCCCAATTGGCACACAACTGCCCGCCCTCACTGCAAGAGCAGCTCAGGTAGACTACCAATAGCCCTCGAGTTGAGGGTGTAGACCCCTAGGCCCAACCCTCAAAGCCAATCATTTTCCTAAAGTTACGGATCTGTTTTGCCGACTTCCCTTACCCACATTGTTCTATTGACCAAAGGTTGTTCACCTTGGAGATCTGATGCGGTTATAAGTACAACTAGGCATGAACGGTACTCGGTCATCCAGATTTTCAAGGTCCACCGAGGGCACACTGGACATCACAAGATGTGCGGTGCTCTTCCAAATACTGGACCCTATCTCCAGGTGAACCGATTCCAGGGTGGGCAAGCTATTAAAAAGAAAAGATGAATCTTCCAAGGGCCCTCAATGACGTATCCATATTTACTAACGTTGTTTCCAGCCTCCATGTCCCAGTTCGGGAATATTAACCTGATTCCCTTTCGATGCTCATGTAGAGTGAACGCTTGATACAAGGCTTCCCCATCTCTTAGGATTGACTAACCCATGTCCAAGTGTTGTTCACATGGAACCTTTCCCCACTTCAATCTTCAAAGTTCTCATTTGAATATTTGCTACTACCACCAAGATCTGCACCGGGGACTGATCCACCCAAGGTCACACCCGAGGTTTCTCAACAACCCCCACGTCCTCCTACTCATCGGAGCTAGGAAACTACTCTGACAATTGAGTATAGGTTTTGCGCTTAAGCGCCATCCATTTTCGAGGCTAGTTGATTCGGCAAGTGAGTTGTTACACACTCCTTAGCGGATTTCGACTTCCATGACCACCATCATGCTATCTTAATCAACCAACACCCTTTGTGGGATCTAGTTTAGTGCACAATTCAGCACCATAACTTGACTTTTGGTTCATCTCGCATCGCCAGTTTTGCTTACCAAAAATGGCCCACTTCAAGCTCTTGATTCCATGGAGCGGCTCAATGCAGTAGCTGCACCCTCTTACCTATTTAAAGTTTGAGAATAGGTTGAGGGCATTACACCCCCTATGCCTCTAATCATTTGCTTTACTTGATAAAACTCGTGCCTGAGCTCCAGCTATCCTGAGGGAAACTTCGAAGGAAACCAGCTACTAAGTGGTTCGATTAGTCTTTCGCCCCTATACCTAAGTCAGACGAACAATTTTCACGTCAGTATCACTACGAGCCTCCACCAGAATTTCCTCTGGATTCACCTTGCTTAGGCATAGTTCACCATCTTTTGGGTCCCAACAGGTGTGCTCGCACTCGAACCCTTCGCATAAGCTCAAGGTTGGTCGATGATGCTCCCCCCAGAGAGGGGATCTCACTCGTTAGCTTCCTTACGTGTCGGAGGTTTTCAAACCCACCGACTCGCACACATGTTAGACTCCTTGGTCCATGTTTCAAGATGGGTCGAATGGAAAGCCCGCCAACCAACACCAAGAGCGTGTAGGTGCACACAGCCTGCCACAAGGGTGCATTCTTCATTCCTTGACCACCGTAATGGAAAACTGGCAGGTAGTAATCCACCCTCACTTGTGACGATGCAGTAGCCTATGTTGGTTTGTACCTCAAGTCGATCGGTGGGCCAGCCTAAGCCATTCCACATCCGACCGAGATGCATTGATAACCTCCATCTCCTTCCCTCCCAACAATTTCAAGTGCTCTTTAACTCTCTTTTCAATTTCCTTTTCATCTTTCCCTTACGGTACTTGTTCGCTATCAATCTCTCGACTGTATTTAGCCTTGGATGGAATTTACCACCCAATTAGGGTTGCATTCCCAAACAACCCGACTCACCAACAACACCTAGTGTTGCGGTAGGGTCCCGGCCTGATAGGGCTATCACCCTCTCAGGAGCCCCTTCCAAGGGACATGGCCTAGGTCTGCCGCTGAGGATGCTTCTATAGACAACAATTCAGGGGATGTTGAAGCCTGATTTTCATGTTGGGCTCTTCTCGGTTCGCTTGCCGCGACTAGAGGAATCCTTGTAGGTTTCTTTTCTGCTGCTTAATTATATGCTTAAACTCAACGGGTGTTCTCGCTTGAGCTAAGGTCGCAAAGTTGGATCTAAATCCACCCTACCCAATGGGAGGACAAGAGAGAGCAAAGCAATTTTGAGCGATCCATGTGAAGTAGGAAAGTGTTCTCTTTGTGGACAGAGGCAACCCCTCTAGCTCTAGAGTGGGTCTTGCCACAGTAAAACAAAACAACAAACGATTTCCTTAAATAGTCGTTATTGGAGGCCTACCTCAAAACCAGTGTTTGGTGAAGCTTTCGTTTCACCGCACCAGCTTTTGTTTCCTTCTCCTTAATGAGCAATTGACCTGAAACACCACAAGAAAACAACAGAGCACGTGACTGAGAAAAACAATGATCTATTTAATTATAAAGTCAAGGAATCATAAGCTATCAAGTAAATTTCACACAAGATATAGGAAATCATTATTGATTGTATTAAAATAAATCAAGAGCAAAGCTTACAACCAAGCCTTAACGTTGCAATCCTTCTCAGACGGTCTGACCAATATGTTCCTTCAAGCATTCACTCTCAAGAATGGGTCTCCCAAATGGATAATATCTCTCTCTCACTCAAAAAATATAATGCAAGGCTAAGGCACTCCACAACCTTTTACCAAACTATCAGCAATTCCACGCTTGTCAGACTCACACCAAAGTTGTTTAATCTACCTCAATCCAAAACCAAGAACTAGCTGTTACACAATAATTTGTCACTGTCTTCCTACCAGTCTTCCTACTGTGTCATGAGTCCAAATCATCCATGCTCATGCTCTCTAATGTTGCCAAATGACCCACTTTGCCAAAGTTTTGCTATCATCGCGACTGTTGTAAAAATAAACGCACTGATGAGCGCTCCAAAACAGACTGATTGCACTGCCAGCGCGGAAGTACACGTGATTCCCGCACTGGTCGAATTTCATGAGACAGCGCGTCTGTTACTTATATCTGATCACGCTGATATGACCTTATTTGTTATTCAGCAGCGATGTCAGCGCTCCAGTGCAGTTAAGAACCTGCGATGATCCAGTCTGGGCGAGTTTGTTCTAACAGTCCGCCTTCAAGATGACTCCAGACCTGGTTGTTGGCCTTGTAAATGTCGCCCTCCCTTCTCTGGCATGTCTGTTTCATCATTTGAGCCACCTTCCTTGGAGATAAGCTCATCCTCCCACCATTCATGGAGACTCCTTCTCCTATTTAAGCCTCCACCATTGCCATGAGATGCTAGTTTGGAATTGATAGTGTTTGAAGTGTTGCTGATTGTGTGTGAGCTTGATAGGTAGCTGGTGTGACAAGTGTGGGACTGTGAGAGAGCTTAAGGAAGGTTGTGAAGTGTTTCTTTCTTGTGTAAACTTGTGTGAGAGAAAGAGTTGTCTTGGGAGATCTACCTTCAAAGGTGAATGCTTGAGGTACTTGCTGGCTGGACCCTCTTGAGAAGGATTTGACGTCAGAACTATGGTTGTATTCTTCTTTGTTTATCAATAATAGACGACTATCATTATGGTTCCACTCTTAATGTCTTTATGATGGTGTTTGAGTTATATCCTTTCTGACTGATATATAGTTGCATCTATTGGATTTTATGCTTGTGTTTGTATCATTCTTTGGATGTGCAGGTGTCTGTGCACGAGGATCGTGAGGATTGTGACCAGCCGGAGCAAAAGAACAGGAGCATCAACTCTTCTACAAGTATTAGCGTTGGAATCCAGGTAGGCCTTCTTCATTGGTCTTTTATTTGTAATTAGGAACCTGCGTGTTAGCATTGTTTGATTGTTTCTAGACCCTATTTGGACTAGTAGGGATCGCCTCTGACCGCAGAGGGGATTTACCTCAACAACAATTTGGCGACTCCGATGGGGAATTTACCTTCTTGTTTGATTTGTAAACTTTAGACAGAGCCTGAAGCATGGCCAGATAGCCTTCGAAACGCTATTGCTTTGCATTAGCGAAGTAGATCAACGCCACTTCAGTCAATCTCTGGTTTGGTTTATGAACTGAACAGCTTGGAGCTGGCTTTTGTCCTTTTTTGTTCATTTTTTCTTTGAGTTTGATTTTTGCTCTCTTTTCGAAGTTTGGGGATTAGTTCTCTGTTTTTGGGTTTCCTGGTTCGGTCTGGGAGGTGCCTTGATTGTTTAAAGACTGATTCTTTTGGTTTGGGAGTTTTTGGCTTGATTGTGGTCGTTTTTTAGCTTCATCATGGTTTATATTAAAATAGTCACGCTGTCATCGCGCAGCCCTTTCTGTGACTTCTTGATCATTGCGTTAATACACCAAATAGTTGCGACGGTTCTGAAAATAGGACCATCGTGGGTAAGGCGTGTACTTCTGTGCTGACATCGCATTGTTTCTATGCGTAGTTTCTGATCAGCGCATTGTTGTTGTGTATCACCCGCATTAATTCTTGTAGAATTGAATTTCTTCAATTCTGCCTCCTGAGCCTGTTGGTCTTGCTATCCCCTGTTGTTTTCACTTGGTTTATGACTTGATTTTCATTGTCTGAATATTGAAGCACTTTCTTGTGAGTCTTGTTGAGTGAATCTTGCTTTTTGTCTTGTGACCTAGTTTTATCATTCCAATTTTTTTGTATCAGCTTTGCTTGGTTACTCGTTTGCAAAGGTTCGCTTGCTGCTTGCTCGTGGTTTGGTGAAACCTTACTCTTTGCTTGCTTTTACTTGGTTGTTTAAGTGATTGCTGTTGAACCAGTCTTCACATTGTTTCGATTACTTCTCACTACTCGGACACGGATCACAGTTGTTTTGGGTCAACCGGTTCTTTTCACATTTGTTTGTTATTATTTCTCAAAAGTTTGTTTAATGCACTTTGCCATCTTAAAAAGAAAAATATATTTTTCTTTGTATTAGTTAATGAGAACTAGAAGCTTTTTGTTTTCATTAATGATTAGTGATATCAAAGAAAAGTTTGTGAATTTCCATTAGCTGCATTAGGGAAGCTATTTGTTGTTTTGTGATCATTTCGTTTGTGTGAAATCCCTCTAACCCTCTTGTAATTAGCATTCATCGAACGGAATGACATATTTTGGCATATAGTTTGCATTTAGGCATTTTTTGAGAGATTTCATACGGTAGGGCCTGAAAACCGAAACCTAATTCAAGATCAACCTTAAAATGAACTGAATCAACTTAAAAACACATTGGAACATAACGCTCACTGTTTAGAGGTATAGGCTAGAGACGTGCTCCGGCGTCATTAAACCTAGTCACTTTTGTTTCACTTAAGGTTGGGTGATTCCTCCTTCCGTGACGCAACAGTGGTCTAGCACGGATTTGAGCTCCCACGTACCATCGAGTATATGGGGAGACCCCACTAGGTTATCATCCTTTAATCATAGGAAGCCGTGTCTGCCGCCTTACAAGCCGTAACGCACTGAACACAACATTCGGGAAGATTGATTGTCGTACGGAAAGTCCTTGGTTTTCATATAACCGCCAAGGTGTATATGCCGTTTTATGGATTGTGTGGTAAACCTTTTTCCTAGCTCTCCAGAGTAGTCACTTTTGATCCTTTTCCAGACTCCCTAAAAGAAAAGGCTCATCTGAGCACTTGTCACTTCAGGCTCATTAAACATTCGAAGGCGACTAGAGTCATATTTTTGTCCTTTTCTCGACTCTTAAAAAATGAAAAGGTCAAGTTGTGTCCTTGCGTCTTAAAATTTATTCGACCACGTTCACATTTACCCTGTTAGATCTTGTTTGCATTAGTTTGAGTAGGGTTCTTTCTCGTTTGTGATGGCAACTTTTCTGGAGTTTACCAACCCAGGCATCCCCTCTGATGGGAATCCTGGTCATTTCCCTCCTTTAGGAAATGTTTGTGCTCCTTACATGGCAACATTGTCCCTTCCTGGGTTAATTGTTGGGTTACCTATTTGGTTGTTCTCAACCTCTCTGGTCCCTACCGTCTCAATTGCTGGTCAATCAGTTCCTCCACCCAAACAACATCATGTTGATTCTAAGGTGGACCTCTCCCCTTCTTCGCCTGTTTCTACGTCCTCATCTTCTACTTCGTCTGGTGAAAGCCTGGATTCAAGTAACCAGGTGGCTAAGAAGAAGAATAAGAAGACGAAGAAGAAGAAGTCTCATCAGCGATAGACTAAAAGTGTAGTGACTGCTCCAAATCCAACTCAAGTCGAGCCACCTTCTGCTCCTTGGCGGAAGGTCAAATTTCCTTGTAGATTGTGCAAGGATGACCACCTTCTTCGTGATTGTCCTGGAATTCCCAGGATCCTTGAAGTATGGTCTCACGATCCAGATCGTCCCTCATCATCCTCTGAAGTTCATGGCGATGCCACCCTATCAAGTGACAACATTCAGAAGAAAGGGAAGATTTGAATCCCCTATAGACTATGTGAGGGCAATCATCCCCTTCACCCTTTTCCGCTCATGGATAAAGCTTCCACTATTTTGGAAAGTCTTACAGCTTCTTCACCCCAACTTCCTATTGGTTATCAGAGGCTCTCTTCAAAACCTCTCCCTGTTGACAAAGAGATTGACTTAGATTCTTCTCTTGTCTAGGTTCCTCTTCCCGAACCAGGCTGTGCCAAGACTGCTCCAGACCAACCTTTGGTCGGAGAGAGTGTTGACCTGGGTTCACCACCTGTTGATTACTCTGTTTCGGAGGAGCATCATGATTCTACTGCTCATATTCTTCTCATCTCCTCATATTCTCCTGAATCCGGAAATGACTCTCCTATCCCAACTGCTCCCGAAAGTCCTCCTTCAGTTCCTTTAGAGCATGGGGGCAATCATACGATTCCCCCACCAAGTAGTCTGGTCGCTTCCTTCGATTGGAATTACCTGACAGCCTTCCACCTTCTATCCAATGTGCCTTTCCAGATTACAGTACATGCTTGTGCTAAGGCAATACCCCGCACTGTTTTGGATGAAGGTGCTTCTGTCAGTCTTATGTCGTCCACTACTTGGCAAGCTTTAGGTTCCCCGCAGCTTGGGCCAGTCGCACAGAATCTGTTAGCATTTGACGGGGGAACCAGTCAACCTCTAGGGGTCCTCCTAAAGTTTCCCATTACTTTGGGAGGCAAAACTCTCTATATGGACGTGCTGGTTTTCCAAGGTGCTTTAGATTTCAGTCTTCTCCTTGGCCGTGACTCTGTTTAAGCCATGGGGGCCCTTGTCTCTTCTCTTTTCCGTGTGGTTTGCTTTCCACACAACGGAAGAATCGTGACTATCGATCAATTATCGTTATTTAGTCCCCCGGTGCCTCATGCACAACTGCCACCGCCTCCTGGTTTTTACCGACCGGTTGTGTCTGCCCCACCACAGGTCAACTACGTGGCTACCTACCCCGTGCCTGTCTCCCATGATGATGTCGTCGTGTATGATGTCCTAGGGGCATTGGGCCCTGACTTCCAACATGTTGTCCTTCCATCAGGAGTGACACCCTTGGAAGAAATGACTTCCTGTTCATTATGATGAAGTTCGTTCGGAGCATAGTTCCTTTCCTGCGTCAAGTTCCTTAAAAAATGAAACTGGATCTGGCTGAGGATAGTTTTGATCTTGTGATGCCCTCGTTAAAAAATGAAACAAGGTGTATGCGGATAGTTTTGATCTTATGTCGACCTAGTTAACAAATTAAACAAGGATTATGAGGATAGTTCTTTTACTGTGTCAACCTCATTAAAAAATGAAACAACTCCTTTTCCAAATCGAGTCTTTTGATTAAGATCTCGTAAAATACAAGTCACGTCTTTCATAGATCTCGAGAGTGAACCTTCATTCCATCCACTTTGTTGAATGCAATGAAGCTTGGGGGGGCATGTACCTCGTTTTGCATCATTATGTTGGGGGCATGCGAACTCATAAAAAGCATAGTTTTTTGTTTCAAGCTTGTGTAAACATGAAACCGAATCCAAGCAAAGTTCTCCATGGTTCAATCTGTGCAAAAATGAACCCATACCCATTTTACATCTCGTGATTGCTATCTTTATCTGCTAAATTCTGCTAGATGAGCCTTGGTTGTTTTCATTCCATCGCCACCATCTCTTTGGCCGATCATATGCTTTCACTTGGTTGTTTTACCTTTCCTGAGGGACCGCAGTTATGAGTGGTTTTGTTAGCCAGCCTCTTGACCATTACATGTTTTGAGAAGTTCCACCATTGACGGAACCAGTTGCTACCCTTTATACCACTTGTTCCTCTAGGATGAGTCACCTTTAAGCTCTTTTCTGACTCGTAAAATATGAAAAGATTGCCGAGTATTTTCCCTTTTTGACTCGTTAAAGAGAATAAAAATGGAGGTCTGCTTTTATCTCTTTTCTGACCGTCTAAATATGAAAATATTTCCGAGTTATTCCTCTTGACTCGTTAAACGTAAATAAGAGGCGGTCGTCTTTAAACCCTTTTCCGACCGTGTGAAAACGAAAAGATCGTCAGACCCTTGTCGTTTCCGGTTCGTTAATGGTTACGAAGTGACGTGGTTTCGATCACTTTTTTACTTTTCAGATCGAAATCACTATTCATGAGAAGTACTCCTCGATTATAATGATCAGGCGGTTCTTTCAAGCATCGTTTTATACTTTTTCAGGCTCGAGAGACACAACTTTACGAAAAAGGACCCCCCTGGAGTTCACTTTTCTGCTGTCTTTTTAGACTCTCTAAATAGGAAAAGACGTTGAGTTCTCCTTTGTCAGACTCGTTAAAACTTAATGACATCAGATTCTGTCGAAATGACGCCTTTCAAGTATATGCTATCCTCGTCAAGCTTGTCATCAAAAAATAATCGGGGTACTCGCCAGAAATGGTGGGGAAAATGGAACCATAATAATTGTCATGTCGGCAGTATGTCGCTCTTGAACATGGCACTTGTTCGCATTCGTGTCTGGGTGGGAACCTCTCATCTTGTTTTTACACTGGCCTCCGTGGGTTTGGGTTATCCTGTTTGACCTCTCATCTGCTCATTGCCTTGTCGCCATGACCCCTGATCATTTAATGTCAAATACTGCCAAGTCCACTGTTGTGCCGCCGATATGTTCAAGAGAAGTTGACCTCTGCAAGAATATTCAACCTCCCTCTGATACCTCACGCAAAATATCTTATCCTTCTCTGTCTCTTGTCGATGATGTGGGAAACAGTATCGCCCACCTTCGATAAAGGTCACTTCCTATCGACTTCAGCTCATTATCTGGGAAGTTGACCTAGAGACTCCCTTCAGGTGCCTTGGAGCTTGCATGCCTCAATGGTAGGTTATTCGTGTTCGACTCGAGGTTTTCATCATTGGCCTCTGATTGAATGATTCTGCGGCATTCGACGCCAGCTCATTGATTCACACGCCATTGATTGTACCTATAGTACCTTGCGGACCATTGTCATTATTGGTGGTACCTCTCGCGTCTGTTAACATTTTTCATCATTGACTGGTAATCAAATGATGTTCTTGAATGTTCGACTTCAACTCCTATATTCGCATGCTTGAACTTATACTTTTTTCGGGTCGAGATGGAGCGCAAGACCCTGGATGTTGTCTATTGAGATCCAGGTTGCAATTTTGTGGATTGTTATGATCATTACATGCCTCACTGATGGATGGCTGCGCCCATACCTGAGTCTTCATGGATGGCTGCGGCCATACCTTTATTATCATCATGGTCTCATTAGCTGGGTGGCTGCATCCATACCACAAACCTCTTTTGTATGTCTTTTGGATGGCTGTGCCCATGCCTAGACTACATGTATTTGATTATCAGAGATATCAGTTGTACATACGTGCGGGTTCTTCCTGGTGGTGTTCCAGTTCAGTCGGTTTCATAAAGCATTTCACCCCTCCCACTCTCTCGGGCTTCATGCTTTAGGGGACATCTATTACACAGTAACTTGTCACTGTCTTCCTACTAGTCTTCCTATTGTGTCATGAGTCCAAATCATCCATGCTCATGCTCTCTAGTGTTGCCAAATGACCCACTTTGCCAAAGTTTTGCTATCATCACAACTGTTGTAAAAATAAACGCGCTGATGAGCGCTCCAAAACAGACCGATTGCGCTGCCAGCGCGGAAGTACACGTGATTCCCGCGCTGGTCAAATTTCATGAGACAGTGCATCTGTTACTTATATCTGATCGCGCTGATATGACCTTCTTTGTTATTCAGTAGCGATGTCAGCGCTCCAGTGCAGTTAAGCACCCACGATGATCTAGTCTAGGTGAGTTTGTTCTAACAGCCGGCCTTCCAGATGACTCTAGACCTGGTTGTTGGCCTTGTAAATGTTGCCCTCCCTTCTCTGGCATGTTTGTTTCGTCATTTGAGCCACCTTCCTTGGAGATAAGCTCATCCTCCCACCATTCATGGAGACTCCTTCTCCTATTTAAGCCTCCACCATTGCCATGAGCTGCTAGTTTGGAATTGATAGTGTTTGAAGTGTTGCTGATTGTGTGTGAGCTTGATAGGTAGCTGGGGTGACAAGTGTGGGATTGTGAGAGAGCTTAAGGAAGGTTGTGAAGTGTTTCTTTGTTGTGTAAACTTGTGTGAGAGAGAGAGTTGTCTTGGGAGATCCACCTTCAAAGGTGAATGCTTGAGGTACTTGCTAGCTGGACCCTCTTGAGAAGGATTTGACATCAGAACTATGGTTGTATTCTTCTTTGTTTATCAATAATAGACGACTATCATTATGGTTCCACTCTTAATGTCTTTATGATGGTGTTTGAGTTATATCCTTTCTGACTGATATATAGTTGCATCTATTGGATTTTATGCTTGTGTTTGTATCGTTCTTTGCATGTGCAGGTGTCCGTGCATGAGGATCGTGAGGATTGTGACCAGCTGGGGAAAAAGAACGGGAGCATCAACTCTTCTACAAGTATTAGCGTTGGAATCTAGGTAGGCCTTCATCATTGGTCTTTTATTTGTAATTAGGAACCTGTGTGTTAGCATTGTTTGATTGTTTCTAGACCCTATTTGGACTAGTAAGGATCACCTCTGTCCGCAGAGGGGATTTACCTCCACAACACTAGCAACTAGCAACTAGTAACTGCCTGATCATAGCAATGGTGAGTGCTTTCATAGGAGGAGGAGCCTCCATGAAATGATGGAGAGGGAGCTTATCCTCAAGGGAGGTTTCAGAAAAGGCGTAATTTCCATCCCAGAGGAGGAAAGTCAACCCAATCTAACCCAACAACCTGTTCTAGAATCACCTAGAAGGCCTATTGTTTGAACTAATTCACCAAATCTAGATTGTTACAATTCATAAACTAGGGCTTAGTAACGACATCGAAAGGAAGCAATGTGTTTGGATCAATCGTCGCAATTAATATCTTTAGGACCTATGTCGAGCCCTAAAATTCGACCATCATAGGAAACATGTGTACACCTGCGACGACATCACGATGATACAATTCAGAATAGAGGATCGTCACAGACTTAAAAGGGTTTACTTGCGGCGATGCAAAAAATTAGGAAAAAGCATCAATCTTCAGTATTAGAGAGAACTTGTTTAATCTTCTTACATAAGTGGGAAGATATGGACATGTTTATTTGATGTATGACACAGTGGAGGGACTGAGATGTGGTCTATGACAAATTACTAAAACAGATGCCCCCTAAAGCATGAAGCTCGAGAGAGTGGGAGAGGTGAAATGCTTTACGAAATTATAACCGAGCTGGAACAACACCACGAAGAACCTGCATGTGCAAGTACAATTGATATCTCTGATAGTGAAATACATGTAATCTAGACATGGGCGCATCCATCCAAAAGACATATGAAACCTGGACTGTGGTATGGATGTAGCCACCCAGTTGATAAGACCATATATAATGATAAAGGTATGGTCCTAGCCATCCATAAGGGCTCAGGTATGGTCACAACCATCCAATCAAAGAGTCATGCATATAATCACGAACCAATCCACGCACCCCAAACGTATGTAATCTTCGTTCGGGGTCTTGAAACCCTAATCAATCATAGTACAATCTCTAGCATGCAAACAGAGGTGCTGAAGTCAAGCATGATAGAAAATCACTTGATTAATAGTTAATGATGGAAACTGTTAACAAGCGCGAGAAAGACCACCAATAATGCTAATGGTTCTCAAGGTACTACCAGTACAATCCACTAAGTGTGAAAAGTGACCTGAAGTTGAACACTTGTGGATTCACCCAATTAAAGACAAATGATGAAAGTCTATCATCAAGTGCGAAGAACTTGCCATTGAGGCATGCAAGCTCCAAGGTACCGAAAGGGATCTCTAGATCAACCTCCTGGATGATGAGCTGGTGTCGACAAGAGGTGATCCATTATAGAAGGGCCATAATGTTTCCCCCATCAACGATGCAAGACAAGGAACAAACAGTAGATGGTGAAAGAGAGCATCAGAAGAGGAGGTAAGGGTGTGAACTGCAGAAGGATTATACTCTTGAACATATTGGCAACATGACTCTGGAATGCGGCAGCATTTTGGTACCAAGGGATAGGAGATCTGACGGAGACAACATGGATCAGATGAAATGAGGAAAAAAGGAAACAAAAAACTCCAAAAGGCCAATGATGGTGTGAAGATATCCCAACCCGACGAGAAGTAAAAGTGTCGATGTTCAAGAGTGACTAGTTGTCGTAGGTAACCAACGACAACTTCCAAATTTTCCCCCACCATTGCTGGCGAGTACCCCAATTATTTTTGAAAAACAAGCTTGAAGGGGATAGCATATGCATGTGATATAAGTTCAACCTTTGGATGAATCGAACCTAGTGATATTTTAACAAGCCCTAGGGAGGAGAATAAAACTCTAGGGGGGTCCCTTTTCATAAATTTGTGTCCCTTGAGTCCGAAAAAGTAGAAAATAATACTCGAGATAACTACTTGACCATTACGATCAAGGAGTACTTTTTGTAATCAGTGTTCTCGATCCGAAAAAGGTAAAAAAGTGATTAGAGACATGACGTTTCATAACCGAAATCGAACTTGAAATGACAAAAGCCTAGCCATCTTTTCACATTTATACGGTCGGAAAAGCGCTGAAAGTGGACCCGCCTTTTATTCCATTTAATGAGTTAAACAAGAAAACTCAGCAATCTTTTCATCTTTTATAAGTCAGAAAAGAGCTTAAAGTAGACTTGTAGGAAATTTCACAATATGTACCAAGCATGTATCAATCATTAAATGTATTGATCGTCCCTGTTTATACACAAAAAAACAATGTATAAGATCTATTCGACAAAAATGCAATATAAATTTGAAAAATTAGGTAAAAAAAACCATAAAACCATAGGTAAAAACCAAAACATGTTGCAAAACCCAAGCCCTACAGCTTAAAAACCCTAAGATTTTGAAAAATATCTATATAAAGGCTTATGGTAAATCATTTTAACATTTTGTTTTGAGTTTTTAACCTTTGGTAACTTTTCAACTACATACCTGCGTGATTTTTGGAACTCAATTCCATCACCTATGGTTGACCATTTCACGCGAGACTTTCTCCAAGTAAGTACATCAATCCCTTCCCTGCATTTTGATTATTTTGAAGTCAAATTTCATGCATTTTAGGTGGTTTTTGGTGAATTTTTTTTCACAACCGCGCTTCAGTCATTGCGGAAATCCCTCACGGGTTAGCGATGTTAGAGGATTTTACACACACCACAATCGGCATCGTCGCAGGAAATAGGTGTACTGCTGCGATAATCCAACAAAAAATGAACTACGAAATCGAGCCATCGCTTCTATTTTAAAAACAGCTGCGACGATGCCGCGAATATGAATTTCTCATTTTTGGCAACATTTTGAACGGTCAAAACAATTCTAATTGATGTTATTGGTTTATGCAGGGTGTGATAATTTTGTACATGTGGCAAGAGCAAACTCATGAAGTTGATGATGAAAGAGCACTCAATGATCCTCAATGCAGAAGATCCTTGTGAAATTGCGGGCTACTGAAATTTTTCCTCACACCACTCCTTCGGGCACAAATAGACTTGCTCGAGTTCTTGATTCTCTCATGGAACCCGACGGAGGGAAAGTTTGTTATTCAGGGTCAGGAGATTGAGTTTGATGTAACCGACATATATTTCCTAATAGGATTATCTTGTTGAGGTGATAAAACCCACATGGAGGGCATGCAGGTTGACGGAGAGACTCTTGATATGTTGATTGCACGAGTGTGCCCGAGGGCACACAAATCACCCACCAGTGGGAAACTACATATCCCAAAATTGGAGGATTTGACACTTCATGTATTATTGTTCATGATTACGAGAGTAGCAGACTCTCAGGCATAACACAATGAACTAAGACCCAACTGCAGTTGGCTCTAGATTGCCTTAACCTGACCATGTATGACTAGGCTGAGGCAGTGTCTCTGAACATGAAGAGACAACTGACCAAATCCTGACGCAGAGAGACCAAATAGTCTGGATATGGGTCCATCCTAGTACTGCTCATGCTGGAGTGCGTACCATCACTTCAGCTGTAATACATGGAGCTGTACGTGCCAGGACCACAAGAGACTCACATCAGCAGATGGGCACATGTGATGCCTCGAGGAGGTGGAGGTCGGCCAATCTCATGGGGAGCACTCTTCCTAGAGTGGTTGGATCGGAAAAAGGTTATCATTGAGGATTGGCCCTATGCGAGCATAGACTTCCAAGGAGATCTTGACATGCTGCTCCTGCCCGACAAGCAATGGGACGAGAGAGGTAACACACTTGGTTAACCACCACACTGTTTATATGTTTTTGTTTTTTATAATGTTTTTGGATTTTTAAATGTATATGTATTAATCATTATGTTCATTTCATTTTGAAGAAGTGGGACTTGAGAGGCCTGTGGATCTCGCTACTACAATGTGGAGGGAGAACAACAGAGACATGGCTCTACCATGCCCAAGTGGTGATGCAGAGGAGGAGATAGCTGAGAACATCAAGGGCCTGACCAAGGGGATCCCGAATTATAGGGGGTTCAAGGAGGTCCCGCGAGAGTACCAGAGACATACTGTTGGCATATCACCTAGGGTCCACAGACTCCTGAGACGAGTAGTGCAGGTGGTGGTCTGCTATAGGGAGAAGAACCCACCATAGTAGATGCCTAAGTTTCTTTTTATACTATTTTTGAGAGACATGTGTCTCAGATGTATCACGAACACATACTCTATATTTTGAAATACACACACTGAAAACACACTTATGTACATAGCATATGCACGAAGTTCTTGCATAATATTTTTTGAGATAAAGCCCATTCTGGGGCTTACCTAGAGGGTTCCCTTCATAGTCAATCAGCTCATAGGCCCCTTTTTGTAAAACATGTTTCACAATATAAGGCCCATGCCACATATGCTCGAATTTGCCTGCCCCCAGCTTATCATTCGCTTGATCGTAGAGCAGGACTAAGTCTCCTTCAATGAAAGAATGAAGAGTAACAGTTTGATAAAAGTGAGTTTTAACTCTCTTTTTCTATGCTTCAATGACTAAAGAGGCAAGTCGATGGGTCTCATCTAGCCACTCTAGGTAAAGAAGGCGTTCTTCTACTAGAGTAGTATTTGGAAGCAATTTGACAGCTAATTTAAGATAAGGGATCTCGCATTCAATCGGAAGGGTAGCCTCTAGACTGTAAACAAGTTGAAATAGGGTGAATCTAGTGGCATCCTTCACTGAAGTACGATAGGCCCATAAGGAAGAAAACAACATCAAATTCTAGTTATACTTGTGCATACCAATGGTACGCTGAAGCATCATGACCAACACCTTGTTGACGGCTTCTACTTGGCCATTGGCCTGAGGATAATACAACTTCGAACTATCATGATGCAAGCCTAGTTGGGTTGTTAATTTAGTCATCATATGACCATGGAAATGACAACCATGATCAGTGAAAATAGCCTGAGGGAATTCAAATCAAGTAATTACATGATTGAATAAAAACTAAGTCATTGTCTTACCGTCGTTAGACAATGTAGGCATCTCCTCAGTCCATTTTGTAAAATAATCAGAAGCAACGATGATATACCCATGCCCCCCGGTCGAGCGAAGGTTACAGGTCATAAAATCTATGCCCCATTTAGCAAAAGGGTCGACAGTAATGACAGGGTGTAAAGGAGAGGGGGGCACACACATCTTCCATTGGTAGATTTGGCACACATGACAATAATGGACGGTGAGAATACAATCCTTAAAAATAGAGGGCCAAAAATAACCAGCGCGGAGGATCTTTTGGGCAGTAGCATAACGGGATATATGACTGTTACACTAAAATTTGTCACCATGACTATTTGCAGTTAGTATGGCTCCATCAACTGTCATACTATCCTCCTTGGCAAGTCTTATACCTCTGCTCCTCATGTCAAACTCCAAGAAAGAGAGAAAGTCCTTTAAAAGTCAATTAACTCTGGTTACACAGTTTCTCTTAGCCTTACCTGCGTGTACGCACCCCAAGTTCACAATACCTGCGTACTTGTACGCTATGTCTGTAAAGGGGTGGGTGCATACCCCTATAAAGGTCAAAAGGCACGAGTTTCACTTCAAAAAGTTACTTGTGGTCAAATCTAGAGCATTCTAGAAGATGGTTTGACGTGTATTGAGCGCCTCCAGATGGTTCATGCACTGCAAAGAAAGAGGAACTTATCCCATGAAGAGGTGAGCTATCCCATTGAAAGAGGGGCTTATCCCATTCATGGTGGACCTAATTAACTTCCTCCAAAGCACTATAAATACAGGCATTGGGCCAGAGGGAGGGGAGGTTAAAAGCTGAAGATTCATAAGGGTAGATGCTGCTGGAATTAAGACTTCCTTGTAGAAGCTTGTGAGGAGAGATTCCCATCCTTTCTTGTTTCATTTGGAAGTGGGTGAGCTGATCAGAGTAAAGGAGAACCCTTGTTGGACCCTGGGAGGGACCTGCACAACACCAAGGCTCAGGTTGTAAGGTTTCTTTTGTTTCCTGTTAATACAAATAAGTCCATTCTTCTCAACAATTTGTTATTTATGAGTTGTTTCATATACTCCTTGGTCTGTATGTTAAATATGTTTTATTTTATGAGTTATTCAGGTGCTATTTAATCGTTTGCTTGTTAGTGAATGAAGGTTTCGAAGAGAAGGAGGAGCTCATCTGGATCGACGAGGCTGGACTACTACAACAGCGTTGGACTACAGGTAGGATCTAAACACTTGATTACTTATATTATAAATGCATATTTAGAGAAGGATAGTTCTTAATTGTCTTGTTTGTCACTAGAAAGCCTTAGCTTCTAGGGAGGTTGGTTTTGTCCGCAAAATTGACTCTTTCCACATGACAATGACCACCATAGGCATTGGAGTGGCATTCATTCAAGACTCGTTTGACTTACTCGAACGTCAAACAATGGCAGAGAATAGAATCAATGCCGAGATGGTAAATGGTGTCCCCGATAATGCGATAAGGCCGAGAATGATGGCAAATACGTCCCCGAGCATCCTTGGACAAATCAGGACAAAAGGAGGATGTCTGGAGGTAGACAATATTGTCCCCGTACCAGGGATTGAGGGTACTGATTAAGAAAAGAGTATCATCCAGAATGTGATCCTCTAACCGAGAGGGTGCGGTAGTAGATGGTAGCGAGCAAAGCATTTCAGCGAAGACAAGGGATTTATTAGACTTGGCCATAGTAAACTCCAAATCAAACTCTTGAAGGATAATAATCCATTTTGACTATTTCCCCCCCAGTAATTAACGCGACAAAATGTATGTCATCAGGTTGCAGTCAGAAATCATGATTGTCATGTGCAACAAAATATAATGATGGAATCGTTGGATATCATGAAAAATTACCAAAGCGAGCTTCTCGACATAAGAATATTGAGTTTCTGTGTCAAGTAAATTGGGACTAAGATAATAAACAGCATGTTCGGTACCATCATCATCGTCTTGGACCAAGACCATGCGAATTGTGCTATCGGCGGTGGCCAGATAAAGAGTATAGTCACGGTGAAAATTAGGCAAATGCAATAAAGGAGCAGAAACAAAGAGTGCCTTGAGTTGCTCGAATGACTTGTGCAGCAGCATCCCTAACAAAGGAGGTGTCATGCTTTAATAACCATGTATAGCCTTTATCACTTTCAGCATAGTTCGGAATAAAACGACGTAAAAAATTTGCTTTACCTTGCAAACTCTGCAACTGCTGCAAAGAAGCGGGAGGAGGGAGAATTAGAATGGCTTCAACTTTGAGGGGATCCAGACGGATGCCTTCCTTGGAGATGACAAACCCAAGAAGTCTGTTGGATTAAACACCGAAGACACATTTATGTGGATTAAGATGGATATGGTAGTGTCGACAACGAAGAAAAATTACGCGAAAGTGATTTGGATGGTCATGGCGCTTTGCTGAATGAGCCGGAAGGTCATCCAGGTAAGGCTTCACAATGTAACGAATGTCATGAAATGCATAAGACATTGCATGTTGGAAGGTAGCACTAGCATTTTTGAGACTAAAAGGGAGCTTCTTATAGGAAAAGGTACCTAATGGGTAGATTAAGGCAGTTTTGTGTTGATCCATAGGTGATATATTGATCTGGTCGTAACCAGAAAAGCCATCCATAAATGAATAAATTTCACTCCCAGCACAATCATTAATGAGCTGGTCAATGAAAGGCATAGGATAATTATCTTTGGGACATGCACGATTAATGTTGTGGTAGTCAACACAAACCCTAATATTGCCCTGATTCTTGGTCACGAGGACAATATTAGAGACCCAATCAGTGAGCAGGATAGCATAAATAAACCTAGCTTTGAGAATTTTTTCAACTTCTCCTTTAATAGATGTATCCTTTTGTGGGTGCACGGGGCGTAAACGTTGTTGAATAGGTTTGGCACTAGGATACATAGGGATCTCATGCACCAAGATACTAGGATAATTTTGGGCATCTCTTCATATGACCAAGCAAAAACGTCACGAAATTCTTTGAAAAGATCAGTATAAAGTTGAGTCTCCTCAAGAGTACAGGTTACTCCAATGTGTATATTCTCAACAATCCCTAGTTTGACAGAGATGTTGATAGATATCGTTTGCATAATGTTCCCCATATTTCCTTCAGAAAAAACTTCATGGACTTGAATAGGCATCTGAAGGGATTGGGAGAGGACATAGAAGCAAACTATTCAAGACAAGTAGTCATGGCCCCATGGCTAGGGAGAAACGAGGAGCGATGGTGATGATCAAACCAAGGAGGCTCCTAAAAAGACATAGTCTCAATAATTGCTTCATCATAAGGAAATATTTCCTATAACATATTTGAAGAAGCGCTATCTTCGAGCCAAGGGTCATACATACGCATCGAGAGCCCTAACCGAAGGAGCAGGTTCAGAAGATTAAGCCGATGCATAAACAATTTTGATATAGTTGAGCTTGGCAGGACTCAACGGCATGACATCACCCTAGGATTCTACCTGATCGATGGGAGGGAGGACCCAAGGATCAGAATGGACATAAATCATATTGATGGGAGTGATTTTGGGAGGTGGGAGCGAAAAAAACACCCATAAGGGCAGGATCTTTAAAAATTCCAGTGCCCGCACTCTCATATGGAATAGAGGTATGCTCCACAAAAGGAATGTTTCCATCGGAAGAAGAAGAAGCGAAGAAGGACAATTGGTCAACCGTGAAAATTTTCCATTGATGAGTAAAATGAAGGACACAAAATAGAGATGAAGCCATAGCTCGCATGGCATATGTCCAACTTCAACATAAGAGGAGGTTGTAAGTCAAATTTGCATCGACAACATCGACCTCAACTTCAATTATCTTCCCTTCCAGAGTAATAGGCAAATGCAGGAGGATACCAAAAGGATGGGAATCTCTTCCATCAAAGGCTTCCAAGGTATTCAGAGACTGACTCAACATCGGGGAACCAATAGCCTTCCAACAAGCAACCGACATGATGCAAGTGGAGGTTCCCTCATCAATAACGGTGCGATGACTATTCTTAGAGTTAAGGATGACTTAAATGAAGAAAGAAATCTGATGAGGCAATCTCAGCACATGATTATCAAGATTAAAAGTGATCAAATATGAATCAGCCAGGTCAATGCCACCAATGGCTGACAGTAGAGACTTCCTCTGGGAGGGATAGCTCTAGAGGACTTCCAACGTAGACATAGCTGAAGGGGCTTGGGCTAGGTCCTCAATAATGCTATAGTTCTATGCAGGACGAGCATTAGGGTTGTAGGAAGACTTCTGGAGCACTCCTTTGGGAGGAGGTTGAACGACTGACTCGGTACTAGGCGACTTGATATGGAGAGGACTAGTATCGAACGAAGGAACACTAGAGGGAATTTCAGTTTCCTTCCCGACGGGTGGAGCGTATTCTTTTGACTGAGTACTAATATGGATGGGAATCATCCTAGCCATAAAGACTTGAGTGATGAAAGTGGAATAAGATTGAGGTTGATCAGCCACCATTTGAGTCTCTTGTGAGGGAAAAGGCTCTTTGAGCACAGTAGGAGTCCCAAGGGTGCCTTTAAGCAAATGACTAACCTCATACCATCTAGGACAGTCTTTAGTATAGTGATCCTCATCGTAAATGAGACAAGGGTACTTCGGTTTGCACTTGGCACCTTCCTCGATAAGAGGCTTAGGAGGATCTTGTTTTGGTTGATTGGCTTTATTCTTTCCTTTACCCTTTTTCTTACCTTTCAAAGTTTTATTTTCCACGGTGGACTAGACGGCATTAACTTCAGAAGTTTTACCAGGATTGGATGGGACCTGAGAAGCATTTTTAGTTGGAGTAGCAGACTTTTTCTTCGCAGGGTTCGCGAAAGGCTTCCGGGAGGATGAACTAACAAAACCAATGACACCATCAACAGATGGCATTGATGAAGCCTTAGTAATTCTAGGTTGTAGAGCATCAGGAAAATAATCATATAGGGTACTGGAATAGGAATAAACTAAGTTAAGATACTGAGCACACGTGATAGCTTGCTCTTCAGTAACACATGCCCCCATAGTAATGTCCCGAGCTATCGAACCGACGAATGAGGTCATGAACCAGTTAGTCAAAAATTGATCAGGGACCAAGAACTTTATGAAATGATGATGCCCCCTCCATTCATGAATATGATTGGAGATATGCGTGGTCATGTCCTGTTTCACAGATGTTAGGAGGTGTGTTCCCATTTCATATCGAATAGGAAACTGAAAATGAGTTATAAATGCCATAGCAAGCGAGTTAAAGTCCTAGAAAGCTCCATGAGCTAGTTCAATATACCATTTCTTGGCAGAGCCAGTGAGAGTCTGTTGAAATAGAAAGAGCTAGATAGAATCGTTAAGTCATGAATTAGATGAACACCATAGGTGATAGGTCATGACATGAGCTTGAGTATCTTCTCCAGATTTACGTCAAATTTGGGACAATCACTGGGGATCTTAATCGATACTAGTGACCAATATGGATTATGAAGGATGGGATCATTTGTTAGCTTGGACACATCAGGGAGTTCCAAAGTTACCAAGAAAGGTAATTGAGGATTAAAGGACATCGTA
Organism: Pinus tabuliformis; assembly: GCA_031772625.1. Lineage (NCBI taxonomy): Eukaryota > Viridiplantae > Streptophyta > Pinopsida > Pinales > Pinaceae > Pinus > Pinus tabuliformis. The sequence goes on from CM062815.1 coordinate 20,860,403, forward strand.
GGCTGCGAATAAGAGCTCACATTAGGGTTCCATCCAGCTCCTTGTTGCCCCCATTGATTTTTCCTAGATAGATTTTGCCCATAAGGGTTTTGTTCATAGGGAGTATAAGTGTAACCAGATGGCTAACACGGGATTGGACCACCAACAGCCCATTGATTACCAACTTGACCAATAGGAGCAGCATATGGCTGTTGAAAATTCTGATAGGGATTGACTTGCGGCTGTTGATAATTTAGATACCGGGTAGTTTGTGGCTGCCCTCGGGGTTGCTGAAGGTTTTGAAGACCATATGGTGGTTGAGCTCCAAACTGTGCCTAGGGTACAGGTTGCATTTGATAAGCAGGTTGGGTTTGAAAGCCAACTTGCGTTTGGAGACCAGGTTGGGTCTGGAGTCCAACCTGAGTCTTGAAACCAGGTGGAGCTTGAGAAACAACGAGAGCACCTGGTTGATCAAAAGCCAACTTGCGTTTGGAGACCAGGTTGGGTCTGGAGTCCAACCTGAGTCTTGAAACTAGGTGGAGCTTGAGAAGCATTGAGTGTTTGAGCACCTGGTTGATCAGGTGATGGATTAACTTAACCAGATGGATGTCCTTATAGAAACTGAGGCTGACCCATCTGGCTAGAAGGTTTGCTTGTTGAGATTGAGGTTGACCTATTTTGCCAGAAGGTTGTGCTTACTGGGTAATGGATTGACCTTGAGGAATCAAGGGCTGGCCTTACTGACCAGGGGGTTGAGCTGGTTGAACAGTAGGTTGGCCTTGTGGATTTGGAGGCTGGCCTACATGTCCAGAGGGTTTACCAGGATGGACAGTAGGTTGGCCTTGCTAGATTTGAGGCTAACTTACTTGTCCAGAGGGGTGACCTTGCTGGGCACTAGATTGGCCTTGTTGGATGTGAGGCTGACCTGGTTGACCAGAAGGTTGCCCAAAGTAAGTAAAAGACAAGCCGGTGAAGGCCAAAGGTTGTCCCTATAAGGGTTGTCCTTGGGGCCAGCAAGTTTCCTTAGATAAGGCTGCCCTTGATAGGGTGGACCTTGAAAAGCCAAAGGTTGTGCTTAGCCACCATGATAACTAGTACGACCACATTAAATAGTAACAAAACCTCAACCTCAACCGTAGGCTGATATGGGAAGGATCCATGATGATAAATATGAGCTCCTTGAGAATCATAATAATGAAACGGATTCTGCATATCCAGATTCTAAAAAGCACACACGTACTGGTCATATGTCCACCCTGTCGGAATGGAACTAGAAGAAGGTGGAACACTACTAGTAGGATTAACAACTCCAGATATCGATGCTGAAGGACCACCACTAGTAGGACCAAATGAACGTCCAACAACAATGGTCACCACTGAGGATACAATGATGACACTAACAGCAGGAGCTTAAAAAACCACACAAACAGTAGGTATAGTCGGGATAGATGTGACAGTCACATTGTGAATCTAGGGTATAAAAGGTTCTGAGGTTGGAGCTACAATATGAGACCACATGGAACTAATAGGGGGAGACCTAGAACTCATGATATCAGCCAAATAATGGTAGTGTAAAGGCGATGTGATACCAAGAGGGGTAACATGGAAGGGCAAAGTTTCCATAGGTATAGGGATTTTGCCACTTGCCATAAAGGTTTATTCACCAGAGACGAGGATCATCTCATCCATGTCAGAATAAGACATTGAGACCGAAACACCAGAAGGAGTAATGGGGTTTTCCTCTTCGGAAGGTTCCCAAATAGGGTTCCAATGAATATCGTACAACTTCTCTTTTGAGGCATGAGAGTTAAGTGGTTGAATACTCAAAATAATAGGAAGGGTATCACTAACAGCCAGTACCTTAGAAGAGACTACAGAGCCTTGGTCACTTAGTATGGGATGGGATCGATGATTCCACTAGGATGATTTAACTCAAAAGTCCTAGGAAAATATTAAATGAGCAGGGGAAACAATCCTGGCAAGCTAAAACACAGTCAAGATTTAATGAGGAAAATGCAAATGTGGTCAGATAAATTTTATGGCACAGGAACAAAACTTGACCTTTTCATTTTTAAAGAGTTGAGAAAAGGACAAAAGATGAGTCTAGTCACCTTTGAATATTTAATGATCCTGAAAGGACAAGTGCTCAGATGATCCTTTTCTTTTAGGGAGTCGAAAAGGAATGAAAGTGACTACTCTGGAGAACTAGGCAAAAGGTTTACCATAAAAATTGTAAAATTGGATATACACCTTGGTGATCAAATGAAGTGAAATGACTAAGGACTTTCCGTATGGGAGTCAATCTTCCCAAATGTTGTGTTCGGTGCGTTACAGTTTGTAAGGTGGCAGACATGAATACTATGGATGTAGGATGATAACCTAGTGGGGTCTCCTGATATATACTCAATGGTACATGGAGCACAAGTCCGTACTAGTAGCCACTAAGTCACAGAAGGAGGAATCACCCAACCTTAAGCGAAAACAATAGTGACTAGGTTTAATGATGTTGGAGCACATCTGTAGCCTAGACTTCTAAATAATGTGCGTTAAGTTCCAATGCATTGTTAATTTCATTCAATTAATTTTAGAGTTGATCTTGAATTAGGTTTCGGTTTTTATGCCCTACCGTATGTATGTCAAAAATCCCTAGGATGCAACTAGAATTAGTAAAACATCAATCGTTTCAATGAACACATACTTAAAGAAAGGAAGAGAGTTCATTCCCAAGTAAACACAAAACCAAGACAAGCAAATGCAAGCACTAAGAAACATAATTCATCAACACACTAATCCTATAGTGCATCGATACTACTAACGAAAGATTTAAAGTTTGCTTTCTAATTTCTCACACATGAAAATTTGTAATGCAAATGTACTTTCACTTTCATATAATAAATGAATGCAATCTCTTGATTTTGTTTTTTGAGAATTTAAAGAGACAAACAAGCAAGTGTAAACCTAATTGATCCAAATAATTGTGATATATACATGATAGTGAAGAAATTGAATCAATATGAAAAATTGGTTCAATAATAAACACTAAAAATAAACCAGCAAGAAAACAAGCAGCAAAAATCCTCAAGCAAATGAATAAGACAGTTGCGGATGAATCTGGGATAGACAAGTAACCCAAGAAAATGGTTTGAAACACTTAAAAGAGCTAGGTCACCAGGTCTAAAACACAAGACTCACTCAAATGAAATCAAAGAGAAACAAGCCTTAACCAAAACAATCAAAATAAGCTGATGAGAGACAGAAAACAGTAGCGGGTAAACAAGACTGACGGTTTCAAGAGACAAAGTTATAAAAAACAACTTGCACAGGAATCATCGCGAGCCTATAAGAAGCAACTTGTGATGATAAGTCAATCGTCACAAGTGTAGAGACAACAACTGAGCGACGTTGTCACAGCGGTACACCTATCTTCTGCAACGGTTTGGTTTCAGGAAAAGTCGCGATTGTACGACAAGTAATTAGCGATGCATAGATTTACTAAAGAGGACAGGGTGACATTGTCACAGTTGTTAAGCTATCTTCAGTGATGAGTTTAAAAAATGGAAAAGATAGGTGACAACACCCGCAAAACACTAAGCTATCCTTCCAAACAGTAAGGGGAATTCTCAGATTGACCTAGGTAATCAAAACACTGAAGATGCAACCCCAAAAGTCAAGAGACACTAAATCAAGAGACAAACCAAGAGTTAACAAGAAGAAAACATACAAAGGATTCCCTAGTGAAGTCACCAACTTATGAAGTAGGAAAGTGTTCCCTCTGCGGACAGAGGCAACCCCTCTAGCCCTAGTGTGGGTCTAGCCACAGCAAAACAAAACAATAATCGATTTCCTTAAATAGTCATCGTTGGAGGCCTACCTCAAAACCGGTGTTCGGTGAAGCTTCCATTGTGTCGCTCCAACTTCTGTTTCCTTCTCCTTAATAAGCAATCGACCTGAAACACCACAAGAAAACAACAGAGCACGTAACCGAGAACAAAAATGATCAATTTACTTATAAAGTCAAGGAATCATAAGCTATCAAGTAAATTGTACACAAGATATAGGAAATCATTATTGATTGTATTAAAGTAACTCAAGAGCAAAGCTTACAACCAAGCCTTGACATCGCAAGCCTTCTTAGAGGGTCTGGTTGGTATGTTCCTTCAAGCATTCACTCTCAAGAATGGGTCTCCCAAATGGATAATATCTCTCTCTCACTCACAAACTCTAATGCAAGGCTAAGGCACTCCACAACCTCTTACCAAACTATCAGCAATTCCACGCTTTTCAAACTCACGCCAAAGCTATTTAATCTGCTTCTATCGAAAACCAAGAACTAGAAGCTAGGAACCAGTAACTACCTAATCATAACAATGGTGAGTGCTTTTATAGGAGGAGGAGCCTCCATGAAATGAGGGAGAGGGAGCTTATCCTCAAGGGAGGCTTCACAAGAGGTGAAACTGCCATCCCAGAGGAGGAAAGTCGACTAATCTGACCCAACAACTAGTTCTAGAATGACCCAGAAGACCGACTGTTTGAACTAATTTTCCAAATCTAGATCGTCACAAGTCATAAACTAGGGCTTAGCGATGACATCGCAAGGAAGCAACGCATTCGGACCAAAAGTCATAATTAATATCTTTGGGACTTGCATCGAGCCCTAAAATTCGACCATCGTAGGAAACATGTGTACACCTATGACAACGTCACGATGATATAGTTTAGAACAATGGAACGCCACAGACTTAAAAGGGTTTACTTGCCACGATGCAAAAAGTTAGGCAAAAAGGGTCAATCTTCAGTATTAGAGAGTGCTTGTTTAATCTTCTTACATGAGTGGGAAAATATGGACATATTTATTTGATGTATGACACAGTGGAAGGACTGAGATAAGATCATTGACAAATTACTATGTAACAATGCCACACAAAGCTCGCATCAGCTAATGCCGACTGCCCATCAAAGGGGACAAGATCACCACTCATCGACGCATGCCACAAAACATTGCTTGAGGTATTTTAGCCAACCGCACTGCATTGGGCACAGACGACTAGCTCTGCTACTCTCTAACATATTGCAATGAGCACGTTTGAATGGGATGCAATGCCCAGACATACATGCCATCGACCGAGGCCTCAAGTGCAAATTACGTTCAAAAGCTCGATGATTCACAGGATTTTGCAATTCACACTAAGTATCACATTTCGCTATGTTCTTCATCATAATAAGAGTCGAGATATCCGTTGCCGAGATTCATTTCCACGTATTACCAAAAAATCTGCCACAACAATGAATAGGAGCACCCCCCATAATAAATGTAAGGCTAAGGTACAAAAGGAGGAAAGGAAGAAAAATGCATGAAAGAAAGAGAAACAAAGGTGTCTACCCCCCTCATAGGAGGAGGCTCACATAGAGAACAATCTTCCTGAGCCTCGTGCACTCACAAAAAGTGGGGAAATGCATGGAACAACAATCAAGAAGGACTAGGGTGGCCACGCCGGGAGCTTGCACTACTTTTAATCCTTCCCAAACACTAGTCCATAGCAATTCCCCATTTTCTCCATAAAGTTAGGGACCAAAAGGAAGAAGGGAAGAAAACAACGTGAAACAAATAGAGATCAAATTTGGCTACCAGCTCACAAGGTGAGGCTCAAACAAAGCACAAGCCTCCCAAACCCTGTGCCTTCGCAAAAGGGGGGGAATTGAAGAAGACGATGATCGAGAAGGACTAGGGTGGCCACCCCAGGAGCTCACACTGCATTTTTTCCTTCCCAAACACCAATCCACAACAATCACACCTTTTCTCCATAAAGCTAGGGGCCAAAAGGAAGAAGGTAAGAAAACAACATGAAAGAAAGGGATATCAACTATGGCTACCGGCTCGCAAGGGGAGGCTTCAAACAGAGAACAAGCTTCCCCAACCTCGTGCCTTCGCAAAAAGGGGGGAATTATAGGGGACGATGATTGAGAAGGACTAGGGTGGCCACCCTGGGAGCTCGCACTTCGTTTCGTCCTTCTCGAACACCAATCCCACCTTTTCTCCATAAAGCTAGGGGCAAAAAGGAAGAAGGGAAGAAAATAACATGAAATAAAGAGAGATATCAAACGTGTCTACTGACTCACAAGGGGAGGCTGAAATAGAGAACAAGCTTCCCCAACCCTATGCCTTCACAAAAAGGGGGGAACTACAAGGGACGAAGATTAATAAAGACTAGGGTGGCCACCCCCGGAACTCACACTACTTTTCATCCTTCCTGAATACCAGTCCACAACAATCCCACCTTTTCTCTGTAAATCTAGGGGCCAAAAGCAAGAAGGGAAGAAAAAAACATGAAAGCAAGAGATATCAAATGTGGCTACCGATTCACAAGGGGAGGCTCAAACAGAGAACAAGCTTCCCAAACCCCGTGCCTTTGCAAAAAGGGGGGAACTACAGGGGACAACGATCGAGAAGGAATAGGGTGGCCACCCTAGGAACTCGCACTACTTTTCATCCTTCCCAAACACCAATCCACAACAATCCCACCTCTTCTCCATAAAGCTAGGGGAAAAAGGAAGAAGGGAAGAAAACAACACCAAAGAAACAAAGATCCCAAGTAAAGAGAGAAGCTCAACAGCACGCCAAGTAGATGCCCGCTAACCAAAAAGAAATCAAACAAGGAACCCAATCAAAAAGCATCCCACCTTTTCACACCCTCCCACATACCTTATGACACAACACCCTTTCTATCTTACAACATAACAAACAACAATCAAACAACCAAGAAAATAAATCACAACCTAAACTTGACCACTAGAAAAGACAAGGGCTACGATGACATCAGTGTCTGGAGCAAGTTACTGATAGGTAAAAAACCCCCAACCCAGCACAAGGCTTCACACGAGAAATAGATTACTAATAACAAACCCACCCCACTATTGCACCCCTCTGTGTACATAACACCCAACAACCTTTCCAACGATAAATTCAATGAGGGTCAATAATCAAACTCCAAAGAGGAGTTATCACAGGCTGACACTCAATGCTGGAGAAAGACATAGGCCACAAATACATCGATGGTGCAAGGCCACTAAAGAGAGATACGTTCACAAAGCACACACCATGAAACAAAGAAATGACCAAGTCCCACAAAAAACCCACAATCCAAAGGGAGGAACAAAGACACAACCCACTACTTATTTTTTCCTTAGAAGGGGAGTGGCTCATGAGAGGATGAGGAATTCCCTTGATGGAAAAGGCACGAGATAAGATTGCCACCCTCATGCCCATTGGTGGGGGAAATTTCGATCTTGATGGAGCTCAGATCGAGGGAGGGGTTTTTCATTACCTGGACACCCAATGCTTCCGTGAGGGCATATCGAGGAATGGTAGGGAGGACTAGGGTGGCCAACCCAATGGGTTGAACCACTCTTCATCAATCCCATACTGACCCCACCCTGACAATTTCCCCTCACGGAAGGTTTGAGCTACCAAGCACACACGCAACCACTCCCTCGACCCAACCACCAACAAAAAAGCTCACCAAAGCAACACATCAACCACCACTGCCTTTTCGAGAGAACCAACTATGGAAGCTCGCACCCTTGGCCCATGCCTTCCAACAAACAAAATACCAAGCACCACCGCTATGAATGAGTCTAAATTTATCCATCGTATTTCCCAAGCATCTCAACTGCAGCAACCATGCACGATTGAATAGGTCGTTGGAAGGGCTCCCAAGAAACAAGCTTCTGAACCCCTACAAAAACACATTGGAGGAAATAAAAACAAAGGATGGGTGGGACAAGCACAAGCATGGCTTGCAAGCACACAAAGAAAAAAAACAAGTGTTACCTCAAGACAAGCAACCAACAATGTTCCCACCAAACACCAAACCCGCTCCCCTAGAGACACACCACATAGTCCTACATTGCAATCGAAACCCAACCAACCCGAACCAAAAAATAAAACCCCTAATATCAATGATCCTACCGCAGGTTCACCTACGGTAACCTTGTTACAACTTCTCTTTCCTCTAAATGATAAGGTTCAATGAACTTCTCACAACGTCGACGGCAGCAAACCACCATCGTCGATGCAATACAAACACTTCACCGGATCATTCAATCGGTAAGAGCATCGAGTGGTGTGTACAAAGGGTAGGGATGTAGTCAACATGAGTTGATGACACGTGCTTACTAGGAATTCCTCATTCAAGACCAATAATTGCAATGGTCTATCCCCTTCACGATGCAATTTGAGAATATTTCCCGACCCTCTCGAACCAGGAAGAAAAACTCATTGGCTGCATCAGTGTAGCACGCATGTGGCCCAGAACATCTAAAGGCATCATAGACCTATTATTGCCTCAAACTTCCATGGCCTAAATGGCCATAGTCCCTCTAAGAAGCTGGTCATGAAGGGGAACCTCCACGTAGCTAGTTAGCAGGCTGAGGTCTCATTCATTATCAGAATTAACCAGACAAATCACACCACCAACTAAGAACGGCCATGCACCACCACCCATATAATCAAGAAAGTGCTCTCAATATTTCAATCCTTACTATGTCTGGACCTGGTAAGTTTCCTTGTGTTGAGTCAAATTAAGCCACAGGCTCCACTCCTGGTGGTGCCCTTCCGTCAATTCCTTTAAGTTTCAGCCTTGCGACCATACTCCCCCCGAAACCCAAACACTCTGATTTCTCAGAAGGTGCTGGCAGAGTCCTTAGAGCAACATCTGTCGATCCCTGGTCGGCATCATTTATGGGTTAGACTAGGATGGTATTTGATCATCTTCAAGCCCTCAACCTTTGTTCTTGATTAATGAAAACATCCTTGGAAAATGCTTTCGCAATGGTCTATCTTTCATAAATCCAAGACTTTCACCTCTGACAATGAAATACAAATGCCCCTAAGAGTCCCTATTAATCATTACTCTGGTCCCAAAGGCCAACACAATAGGACTAGACTCCTATCAGTATTCAGAGCATAAGCTTGCTTTGAGAACTCTAATTTTTTCAAAGTAACAATGCCAGAGCCATGACCCAGCTAATTAAGGCCAGGAGCACTCCACTGATAAAAGGGATGGAATGGTAGGTGCACATCGAGTAGGCAGACCAACCTTTATGACCCAAGATCCAACTACGAGCTTTTTAACTGGAACAACTTAAATATACACTACTGGAGCTAGAATTACCATGGCTATTGGCACCAAACTTGCCCTCCAATGGAACCTCATTAAGGGATTTAGATTGTACTTATTTCAATTACCAGACTCGATGAGCCCAGTATTGTTATTTATTGTCACTACCTCCCCATGTCAGGATTGGGTAATTTGCACGCTTGCTACTTTCCTTGGACGTGGTAGCTGTTTCTCAAGCTCCCTCTCGGGAATCGAACCCTAATTCTCCATTTCCCATCACCACCATGGTATGCCCACAAAAATTTGAATGAAGCATCACCAGCACAAAGGTTGTGCGATCCGTCGAGCTATCATGATTCACCAGAGAAGCGGGCAAGCCCGCACCAGCCTTTTATCTAAAAAATTCATCCCTTCTAAATATTCAGGACTTGGTGCACGTTTAGCTCTAGAATTACTATGGTTATATGAGTAGTATGGTACCATCAAAAAAACTATAACTGATTTAATGAACCATCCGGAGTTTCATTGTCTGAATTAGTTCATACTTAGACATTCATGGCTTAATCTTTGAGAGAAGAATATGACTACATGCAAGATCAGCCTGGTAGCACCCTCCCACTTCAAAGGGAATTTTGGGCTCTCTCTTACCAAGAGCCAACCTGAACACCAATCAAGTCAAAGTGATATCAAAATATCATGTAAAACTTTTATGCCTTGCACCTCTTGCATCCCAAGAAGGAAGCACACGCAACATGCCAAGGACATGGCGAACAAATGGGTAGACCTGCCAAGCCATAATGCACCAAGGTCACTTCAGAGTTTGCAACCACGCCCAAAAAAACAAGAAAATGAGTGATCACTCACCCACTCCCTTAGAAATGCCTCCACATCTCACACCGAGGCCACCTAGGTGTTACACAAAAATATCTTCACCATGACTATTTGCAGTCAGAATGGGTCTATCATCACTTGTACTGTCCTCCTAAGTAAGTCTCAGACCTCAGCTCTTCAAGTCAAGCTTTGAAAATGAGAGAAAGACATTAAAAATCAACAAAGCTCTGGTTCCGCACTTTCTCTCATTGTTGCCTGCGGTCCCGCACCCCCTGTTCACAAAAACTGCGGACCTGCCCGCTCTGTCCCTAAAGGAGTGGGTGCGGACCCCTGTGAAAGTCAAAAAGGCACAAGTTTATTCTAAAAAACTCACTTTGGGTTAATTCTAGATGATTCTAGAAGGAACTTTGACGTTGATTGGTCGCTCTTAGGTGGTTCATGCATCCCAAAAGAGAAGGAGCTAATCCCTTGATGAGAGGAGCTATCCCTTTGAAGGAATGCTTTATCCCTTTGAAGGAGGACCTAGTAACTTCCCTCCATTGCACTATAAATTAAGGCATTGGGTTGGTTGCTAGGGAGGTTAGAAGTTGAACATTTTTTAGGGTAAATGCTGGTGGAATTGAGACTTCCTAGTTAAGCTTGAGAGGAGAGATCAAATACCTTTTTGGCTTCATTGGGAAGAGAGTGAAACTTGTCAAAGTAGAGGAGACTTCTTGTTGGACCCTGGAAGGAGCTTGTACAACATCAAGGCACAGGTTGTAAAGTTCTTCTTTGATTTGAATTAATACAATCAGATTCATTTTTCTCAACAAATTGTCTTATGTCATTTGTTTCATGAATTCCTTGATCATCATGTTAAGTATGCTTTATGATATTGGCTTTTCAAGTGCTATTTAATTTGTTTTCTTGTTTGTGTTTGCAGATTCACAACAAGGGAGCTCATTTGGATCAAAGGAGTGAGGCTTCCCAAACTTGCATTGGACCCAAGGTAGGCCTAAACACTTGTTTGCCTTTGTTTATAAATGCATATTTAGAGAAAGATAGTTTTTGATTGGCTTGCTTGTCACTAGATATCGTTGGATTCTAGGAAGGTCTATCTTGTTCGCAAGATCGACTCATTCCATGTGACAAAATGGTGACTCCGCTAGGGACTTGATTTTTTCCTTGTTTTTACTTTGACCTGAGAAACTGTGTTTTTGTTTCTGCTTTTGGATTTTTGTGTGTGGAATTGGATAGATTTCGTAGATCTAGGATTATTTTTTGTTTTTCATAACTTTGGGAGAGGACCTCACCCTCGGCTTGGGACACAGTGCGGACCTATCCACACTTTTTCTTTTAGCACAGAGCGGTACCGCACCTGTGTGAACTGTGGGCCTGCGGACCCTGTCAAAATTTTGGAAAACCTAAGATTTTCTCTGTTAGTCAGCTTAGTTTTTGTTTAGATGTTATTATCCCCTGCCCAGACTTTGATATAACTTGTCAGAAGCTTTTCTTAGGTTAATTCCATTGGTGTTAGGGCTTTAGGTGAAATTCCTAGAAGTTTTGATTGTTGGGTTTGGTTTTCATTTTGGTGTTGTAGTAGCTCTGAGCTTAGAAGCTGTAGAAGCCTTAAACCACCTTGGTTTTTACTAGTCTTCTTATGGGTCTGACCATTTGAAAAATATACCTTTGTTGAGGAATCCACCTTGTGTTTCCTCTTTACAAAACTTCGAAAAGGCTTGTGTTAAAAGTTTGGATTTCATTTTTAGAAAAGAAAACAAAAATTGGTTGTTTTTTGACTGATTTGTGATTCTGGACAAATTAGTCCTTAGTTGGCTTATAGCTAAGTAAAACATCCTTGAAAAAGACATCTTGTAAGCTTTGACTTCAAATAGTTTTTGATAGTTTATAGATCTCAAGATTAGTCATTTCCATAGTTTTGAGTGTTTTATAAAAAATAAAAAAATCTCTTTTGGAAAAAGTTTGTTTTTTTAGTGTTTGAGTGTTTTGAAAGAAAAGGGAAATTTTTGTGAAAATAACTAGTTGTCTCGTTTTGAGTGCATTGGAAAAGACAAAAAGCTATTCTTTTAATTTGTTTGTTAAGAAAGATTTGTGTTTACAAGTATTTGCATTCTCAAACTCTTTCCTAGCTAGAAGTTCGTTGAAGGGAAAAGATTGCTTAATCATCTTAAGTTCATTATTTTTAGTGATTTCGAGTCGAGTCTTCACACCACGAGTTTCATCTCCACACCTCTTGACTTAAACAAAAACCAATAAAAATAATGCTTAAAGTAAAGTCTATCTAGTAATATTTTTATTTCTAGGGCTTTGATACACCAACATAGCTTAGGCTAGTGTCTTGGAGTAGGGAGTAATTAACTCTCCAAGACAGTAAAACAAACAAGTAGCTGTATCTTGTGGTAGAAGAGAAATCCAATTGTTGCATTTATGCTCTGGGAAAGCTCCTATTAAAGGAGAAGCACAAGATCGTGTCCGAACCAGTGTGGAAATCAATCCTTCCTCATTGGGAACGACGCCAGATATTCACGTATTAAAAATGGTAAACCTCGATTTAACCATTGTCGAGGAGCCTGGGGTCACTTATTGGTAAACCTTGGATTATGTCAAGGAGCCTTCAAGGGGATTGAGCTTGTTACTCTGCCGTTGTGTGCGTATCAGATCATAGAATGTTCCCCTAGGTATATTTGTTTCCATTGGTAACCTTAGTGACCATATTCTATAGGGTTCTTCCTAAGGTGACAGTGGTGGGAAGATTCCATTGTACCTAGAGCAGACGTCAGCTAGACTCACTTGGATTTTCTGGGGGGTTCTCTTCACTCGAGACGGTTTAGTGGAGGAACTTGTGCCAGTCTATTCATTAAGCAGGTTGCTGGGGTAACTGTTCCAACCGCCATTTTTGTATTGAACTCTGCGACGTCGGGCTTCATCACCAACTAGTGTTTTCAGTACGGCAAGTTACTGTTTGTGTGTGGTTTGATCTCCTAGATTCTTTAGGCATTTGATTCAAATTTTTTTGGTTCTTTAGAGGCTTTAGGTGGTTTTGATTGAGATTTTACTTTGTTTTCGTGTGAAGTAGTTAAAAATTTTAAATTGTGGCTAAATTACCGAGGAAGTCCCGTAGACTTCAGGGCCAACGTCCTGAGTTTTCACCGAGCCAGCGTGAAGGGTTAAGAGCCCTCGTAAATCCTAGAGACAGTAGAGTTGGGTCACCTGAAGAAGGAGAGTCTTCTTTGTTGGTACATCCTGATTTTCAAGCTTTAGTAGCAGATTATAATCCACAATCGGTGTCTGTTTCCAAAATTACTGGTAGCTTTTCATCTACTAGTGATATAGATGAGGAACCCGAAATATCCAAACCTGAAAGTGAATTTGCTGCTACTCCAACATCGGGGTTTACCTCTCCAACTTCTAGTGGTCCTAGTTCACCCAGGGTAGAAAGAATAATTACCCAAAATCTTCCTGCTGGACTTATAGCTATTGAAGAAATTGCTACTCCGGAAGAAGAAGTAGGCATCCCTATCCCTGAAAATCAACCTGTTATTGAACTTAGGGAGTGTGAATCAATTTTTTATAGTCCACCTAGGAGCAGTGCTTGGTATCTTTCATTGACTAATCTTTTGGAAAACCCGGGGCTAAGTTTTTCACCACCTCGTATTCCTTATCACCCAACACCTAGAGGATACTATCCTCCGTTAAATATGTCAAGACAGTCGTCCATGTTTACTCAATCGCCAGAATCCTTTCTATACGGCGGTCCTTCTGTTCCCTCTGGGTATCAGTCACTTTCTAGTACTTTTGCGGGAGCATGTCCTCAACCCATTGAACAAGGGTTATTAACTGGAAACAATGGTACTAAGCCGTTGAGTGTAGAAGATATTATCATGATGTCAAGTACTATTCCTAATCCTCAAACTCAAGGTGGCCAGTTACCGCCAGGGGGGCAACCTCAAAATCCTCAATTATCACCTGGGGGCAACCTCAAGGTACCCAATTTGTGACTGGGGGGCAACCTCAAGGACTGTACATACCTACGGGACAATACATTCCTCATGGTCAACCCCAGACTCAATATGTACCTCAAGGTCAACTCCAATATCAATATGTACCTCAAGGTCAACCCCAGTATCAGTACATGCCTCAAGGGTATCAACCCCAATGTCAGTACTTGAACCAAGGTTTCCAACCACCCTCTGGTCAATCATATGTTCAAGGAACGAGAAATGTACCTTTGAATTATCAACCCTACCCTCAACCCGATTATGGTCCTCAATATTCTCAACCTGTTATGGGTCCGTACCCCGGAATGAACTTAGTGTAGGATCCATCGCAAACTCAACAGGTCTTGCAACCGAATGTAGAGCTGTCATCTAAAACTGGACAACCCTTAGTTTCTGGTTCACCCCAGCCACCTGTCTAGTCTGCTATTCAAACTTCTGTACCTTCAATAGTTTCTCAGCCTGGGCGTAGTACGCCTCGTACTCCGCCTCAAATGGCTGCTGCAACTGCCGCAACATCTGTTCAATCAACCCAACCTACTTCTGGAGTATCGACTGCTCCGATTTCTACTGTTCCTGTATCAACTCCTCAAACATCTTTACCTCAATCTGGATCCACAATTCAAACTTCGGTTCAGATGCCTGTAGGACAACCTGGTTAAAGTACAGTTGTCACAAGTCAACCACAATTTACTTATCAATCGTACCAGGGACAGTACCAATTCGGTCCTGCTGTGCAGCAGCCAGTCTATCAGTATCAACCATACCCTGGGTATACATATCAACAACCTGAAAAACCCTAGTACGGTATGGTTAATCCTGGTTTCCCAGGAGGATAAAATATCCCAAACGCAATTCCAATTCCTAGTTATCCTGGATATCCTCCTCCTGGGGCTAGTCTCATGACCCAGAGTTTTAGGGACCCTAATCATCAGTTACCGTTTATCGCAACTTTGGACTTGCCTGACTTGTCACGCCTAATGAACGATCCCATTAACTATCTTCTGTTTTGGCCGCCAATGCCAGTTAAGTTGCCTAGTGATATCCCTAAGTTTGAAGGTAAATCAGGAGAGGATCCGTTGAACCATGTGATGACTTATCACCTCTGGTGTGCGTCTAATTCTATTTCAGATGATTCAATCCATTTAAGGCTTTTCCAGCGCACTCTAATTGGTCTTGCGGCCAAGTGGTACATTGAATTACCGCAAGCCACTTTTTATAACTTTAGTCAGTTAGCTACCTCGTTTTTAACTCATTTTCAGTTGCCAGTCAGATATGACAATGGCATGTAATTACTAACTTCATTAAAGTAGTCGACGTCCATTTACATTTCAAATCACTTTCATGAATGGAGATGTCGACAACGTTTAGTGAAGGTTTTTATTCTGGATCAGATCTTAGCTGAATGGTTTGTAAAATATTTATTGCCAAGGATCACTGAGGATGTAGCTAAGGCCGAAGTCATTACTGAGGAGCAAGTAATTTCTCAAGCGCAGTACCTTGACTTAGTTTATACTCAGTCAGGTACGTTACACGAGAAAATCCCCGATCTTCCTAAACAAAATCAAATCGCTGCATCTCCTTCAGGGTCTCATGCCACTGATGGTATGATTGTTACGGTTAATACCAAAAGTAAGAAGAATTCTTCCAAGAATTCTTCTCCTATCATAACCATGCCAGATTCCCCGACAGGAGATTCTTCCGTGGAAATTTCTGCCAATATTCATGTTCTAGAGTCATCTACAACCAAATCAAAATCCGGTGGTAAGAACAAAGGGAAGAAGAAAAATAAAATAGATAAAAATTTGAAAGAGAAACCAGAAAAATATGAATCAAATGATGAAAAATGCAAAACTTGTTATCTTTGTCTCATTTGTGACGAAGAGCATTTTACAAGAGACTGCCCTCATCGTGCAGAGGTTGCGAAGATCGTCAAAGGTTCCCAAACGCCCACTGCTTTGAAGGATCCTTTTCCAAGTCAAGACAATAAGATGATAGGTTCTTCCTCAAATGCTAATGAAGAGCCCATATTGATGATGTCCCATGTTAGGATTGCGACTCGATCGCATGATTATGGCAGTAAAAGTCCTGTTGATGGTAAAGAAGCAGAATCTTCTGATTCTAACCCATCAACCTCAGCTCCCGGTTCTGATCCACTATAGATCTAGAAACCTAACCCAGACTTAGTAATCAAACTGCCCGCCAAGGGTATACTTCGAAAGTCAGCTTTCAATCCACATGCGAGAGTGGCTCAGAACTATAACATTATTGAGGATTTAGTTGTTTCACCTTCAGTAATGTCAGCTTTGGAAGTGCTGAAATGATGTCCAGCACAACGTAGATTACCTTTTTCAACTATAGGAGCTGTTGACATTCAGGACTCGAACCTTATAATTTTCGATCTAGAAAATAGTACACCACGTTTACCTCATCAAATGGCTTTCCAGATCCCAGTGATAGTAAAAAACAGACCTATTCATAGCACTGTGATTGATGAAGGAGCCTCAACGTGTATTATGTCGATATAGTGTTGGAGATCGCTTGGTTCTCCTTCACTAAATCAATCCTTAATGATTCTAAAGGCCTTTGATGGTCGTGGGTTTCATCCTTTTGGAATTCTACAGGATTTACCTATAGGGGTTGAAGGAAAAACTGTTAATCTAGATGTGGAGGTGGTTGATGCCCCTCTAGATTACAACCTTCTCTTGGGTCGTAGTTGGTCTTATGCTATGACAGCTACTGTTTCATCAGTCTTTCGGGTTATAAAGTCTCCTCATAATGGAAAGATCGTAACAATAAACTAGTTGGCTTACTTTTCTTCCGACCCAGCCTCTTCTGAAAGCATTCAGCATGTCAGTAAAACGACTATCCCGTATAAGGATGTTGGAGTAGGACTAGTTAAAGACGCTGATTTACTGGGAACTTTTCCTTTTCCTCTGATCAACGCATCGTCCTCTTTTGCAACCATTCATATGATTTCGTCAGACACCATTGTTTATGATGATCCTTGGATCGTACCTTCTGAATTTGAGATAGACTCATTTGGTGATGTTATGCCTTTGAGTCCATATGAAATTGCGTATCAGGCCGTGCAATCATTTTCCGACCCATCTTCAACCAAAATTGACTTAATGAATTTGGTCCATGAGGAATCAGTTTTCGCATCAAACTTGGATTCAACAATGTTTTCCAAACTTGTTCACTCTGATGAGCAAATTCGTGAAATCCCATGTGTCGATGACTTACCATGGGAAGATCTCCATCACCGATCTTCGTTTTTACCCAAGAATGATCGTTTTTAAAATGATTTCTCATCAATTTTTACGACTGAATATGTCAAGGAACCTCAGAATCCAATGAAAAATCCTGATTCAGAGTTAAATTTGGGAAACATTTCTCGAACTATTCCTATTGACATTTCGGTTAAGCCTGGAATTTTTGAGAACATTCATATAGGTTCCTCGTGTACAGAAGATGAAATTCAAATATATAAGGCCCTATTTCAAGAATTTCACGACATGTTTGCCTGGTCATATGAGGAAATTCCAGGAATTGACCCCGCAATTAATGTTCATGAAATAAAAACTTACCCGGACGATAAACTCGTCCGGCAACGTTTATGTCAAATTCACCCAAGAAAAGCTGCTGCTATTAAATCATAAGTTGAAAAATTACTCAAATCAGGTTTCATTTATCTGATTCCGTTAACGGATTGGGTATCGAATATTGTTCCGGTTAACAAAAACCAAGGAACAATAAGAATATGTATCAATTATAGGGACATTAATCGAGCATGTCCAAAGGACAATTACTCAACTCCCTATATCGATCAAATCATTGATGATTGTGTCGGTAGCGAAATATTCTCCTTCATGGATGGTTTTTCCGGATAAAATCAAATCAATATTCTACCTTCCGATCAACCAAAAACGGCTTTCATTTGTCCATGGGGCATTTGCTTATCGCCAATTACATTTTGGGCTCAAGAATGCCTGGGCAACTTTTCAAAGGGCCATGTCTTATGCATTTCATGACATCAAGCACATTGTGCAACCCTATCTCGACGATTGGTCTGCTCATTCATTACATGGAGTTGATCATCTCATTCATTTACGAGTAATCTTTATGAGGTGTAGGCATTATCGGATTAGGTTGAATCCACACAAGTGTGTTTTCTGTATAGAAATGGGTCGATTGCTGGGGTTTGTTGTTTCAAAAGCCGGCATTCGCATCGATCCCTCAAAGGTTGAAGCTATTATCAAATTGCCTCCTCCTTCGAGTCTTCGCCAACTCCAAAGTTTGCAAGGGAAAGCAAACTTTTTACTACGATCATTCCTAACTACGCCGAGGTTATAAAGGGTTTTACCCAGTTGTTGAAATATAATACTCCATTCTATTGGGATGAGATAGCTCAGAAATCTTTTGATGCACTAAAACACACGTTGACCCATGCACCGTTATTGCATCCTCCCAACTACAACCAGGACTACTTCTTGTATCTTGCCGCCTCTCATTCCACCATTGGAATGGTGTTAGTTCAGGAAGATGAATTCGGTACTGAACATGTGATATATTACCTTAGTCGAACCTTAAATCCAACTGAGCTTAAATACTCACATGTGGAGAAATTGGCATTGGCAGCTGTTCAAGCTGTCCAACATTTTCGTCACTACATTTTACTACGTAAAACTACAGTAATTTTTTATTGCAACCCTATGATCTACATTTTGACCAAGCAATTGCTAGGGGGAAAGTACTCCAAATGGATTGTGATCCTACAGGAGTTCGACTTGGAATTTGAAAAATCTAAGTCTAAGAAATCTTTAGTTTTTGCGGAGTTAATGTGTGACTTCCCGCGTGCTAACACGGAAACTGTGGCGGAGGAGCCCATTGCAGACAAATCCTTGTTTCTAATCAACACTTTAGATCCATGGTGTGGGGATATCATCATTTATCTCCAGACCCAATCCTTTCGGCCAGAAATTTCAAGGTCAGAACGTCGAAAAATACAATTCTAGTCCCAATAATTCAGAATTATTGGAGATACTCTTTATCGCCGTGGGGCAGCCTCCGTTTTCGACGTTGTTTAACTCACAAGGAAGCTGAAAGGGTTCTAAATGACTGCCACTCTAGAGCGTGTGGTGGTCATATGTCTGGGTATGCCACAGCCCAAAAGATATTGCACGCTGGCTACTTCTGGCCGTCTTTGTTTAAAGATTGTCTTAACGTGATCCGAAAATTCCACAACTGCCAAATTTTTGATCTAAAGATGCGCGCTCCACCTGCTCCTCTCCACCCTATAATTGTCGTTGCTCCTTTTGCCAAATGGGGTATCGATTTTATTACATGTAACCCTCACTCGGCCAGGGGGCATGCATATATCATCCTTGCGGTAGATTATTTTACCAAGTGGGCCGAGGCGATGCCTACATTTGAGGCAGACGGCAAAGCAACTGCAACTTTCTTGTTCAATCATATAGTTGCTAGGTTTGGTGTTCCACAAGCGATTATCACTGATCATGGGCATCATTTTCAAAATGTTATGATGACTGAACTTACAGGCCAGCTTGGCTTGCGTCACGATAGTTCAACTCCGTATTATCCACAAGCTAATGGTCTGGTTGAATCCATCAACAAAGTTTTAGTCATCATGATTCGAGAAATCATTGGGATTCATCAGTCGAATCGGCATAGCATGCTATTTTCAGCGCTTTGGGCATATCGAACCTTAGTAAAAACGTCAACAGGGTTCACTCCTTTACAACTAGTTTATGGTCTGGAAGTTGTGTTACCCATTGAATGCGAAATCCCGTCATTGCAAATGGCCATCGAGTTACTTCCAGCCACTTCCGAAGAGGAAAAACATTTGTTATACTTGGCTCAATTAGATGAGAATCGACGTGATGCTACATTGGTGATCGAAACTCATGCAAAACATATTAAAGCTCACTATGATCGAAATGTGACCCATCGAAATTTTTCGGAAGGAGACCTAGTATTATTGTACGATCAAGCTAATGATAAATTAGGCGTTGGAAAATTCGTTCCTATGTGGCATGGTCCCTATGTTGTCAAGCGAAAGCTAGCAAAAGGGGCCTATGAATTGGTAAACTTTGATGGGTAATCTTTAGGTAAACCCAGAAATGGTCTTTACCTGAAGAGGTATTATGCTTAAATATGGGTGTGGAGATTTTTAGTTAGGATAGTTTTCTTTCTAGCTGGTGCATTTTATTTTAAAAAGTGTGCTTAGCTTAGAGAGTGTTTTGCGTCATTATTCCTGCTTATCTTGGTTTTACTCTTGATATTGCAGATGTTTATGCCTCTCCAAACATACATTGGTTTCGCTGATGGTGCTTGTCGTAATACACGAAACATTTCTTCCGCAGCTTGGGTTATCTATTTGCCCTCCGACGAGTTGGTATCTATGCATGGGGTAAGCCTCGGTCAAATAACTAACAACATTCCCGAGTATAGTGCAGTGATTGACTTATTATCTGAATCTATTTCATTTGGGATTCGGAGTTTGATAGTGAGGTTAGATTCTGAACTCATTGTATTACAACTTAATAGAGTGTATGCCATTAGAAATCCAGTGTTATTGAGATAATTTTTAAGAGTGCGTCTCTTGGAACGTGAATCTGATTATATTGAATATCAGCATATTTCAAGATCTTTAAATACATTAGCAGATGCAATTGCTTCTCGAATGTTAAGTAGACATTTGCAATAATCATACATGTAAATTTAAAAGCATTCCATAACATGTTTTACAAGATAAGCCGGTAACAGTGATATATATAGGAGTGTGTCAAAATATACATCGTCCTCGATCATAGGTTGAAAAACACCTTATGATCGGCAAAAATGATAAGTACAAAAAGAAAAAATGTCATATATGTCTACAATAGGCGATCATCCTATCACTGGTGATGATCTCGATAAGAAACCACTGTACGGGCCACCTTATAAAGGAACCTCCTAAAAGGTCCTGGGACCCCAATCACATAGCATTGTAGTCGATGAGGAATGTCATCTATGCCAGTCTCTGGAATGTCCCCTGTCAAGCGCTCTAGATGACTCTCCAACTCAGCCAAGGTCTCTGCTGATTCATCCTGTGGGGCTGGCACCGTTGCAGCTAGTTGTTTCCTCTCATAAGGGCGGAGAGAGGCTGGTCGCTGTGGACCCACATCTGCATTTGAAACTTTTACTATCAGTTTTGGGACGACATAAAAACAAAAAAAATTTAAATAGGAAAATGTTGAAATGGATTTTACCTGACTCATCCCATTGCTCTCCTGATGGAAGAGCCATGTCTGGGTCGCCGCGAAAATCTACCCCAGCGTAAGGGAAGTCCTCAATAGAAAAAACCTGGTTTTCCAACCAATGGAAATACTCAGGTTTGAATCGAACGACCTCTGTCCCCTCGTCATGATGACAGGCCATAACTGCAACCCATCGCATCAGTTTGGGCTCTCGAGGAAGCCCAGCTCCAACAGTGAGGTGCTACGGGACCAAAATTGGGACCCTCTCCAGGCCAAAGCTCACAACCAAAGCACCATAACCAAAGGTCTTCAGTTTTCCGTTCTTGGCTCTGGTCAGTTAGCCTTTTACATTAGCCAACACAGCATCGCACTAGTTGAAGATGGTGCCTCGAAAGTAGTCAACTGCCATCCGCATTTGGGATCCAGTGGCAATATGTAGTGCAGCACTCATGCAAATCCTGGTAACAGTAAACGCGATCACCATGAGTTTAGGATGGGATATGGTTTTAATGTCTATCCTTTTGTCTCTAGCCTGGTTGTTGCAGAACTCTAGCCAGAGGCTATCGACAGACTGGCTACCTGGCCTAGTCCCGAATAGAGTCAAGTCTTTGCCTCTCTTAGGCAAACCAGTCAAAAAGTATATGTCTGCCGGCTCGATTTCGAGCTGGTGGCTACCAATGAAGAAGCACTGGTCCTGTATGTTCCACCTGTCTACCAGCCACTGCAAGAAGTCCACCTGGGCCCTCATGCCAAGTATGGCCCAAAATTTGTACAAGCGCATGCCTTCAATGCATCGATCAAAGGTTCGTCATTTAAAGCGGCAAGATCTATGTCCTCATGCTCCCGTTCTCGCCAATCAGGCATGATGTATACTCTACATCCAACAAAAAGGCAAATTAGAATGCAAGAAATTAAATTGTTTGGGTCAATTTTGAGAATTTTTGGGTTAAAAACCCTTGCTGCGGGGACCACACCCTCTCTATTAAAGATAGTGCGTGGGTCTGCACCTTGCCTTCATGGAAGGTGCGGACCCCTAAATTTTTCCCCATTGAGAAAAAGTCGGGGTCCGCGGGCTGCCAGTGTTATGCCCGCGGCCCCCGCCCGCAGGTTTCTAGCCTAAAAACCCTCTAAAAAATGAAATAAAACCCTAAAAAACAAATTGAAACGGTTGAAATTGAAGAGTATGATGATGTGATTTCCTGGAGCAGACGGCGTTCGATTCCGACGGATGGATTTTCCGCAATCTTCATGGGAAGTTTCTGACCAAAAGCACTATTTTCTCACCCAAATCTTAAACGGTAAAAATGAATTGAGGAAAGCCCTTTTTATAAGTTTTTTGAATAAATGAATTGTAAATTTGTTTATGTTTCACTTTAGAAAGGTAATTTTGTAGCATTTTTATCCATCTCAAATAGGTATGAGTAATGTTTGCAATTTTTGTTCAGGATAACGGATTTTTCAGGCAAAATCGGTCATTTTCGACGGAAAAATATTTAGTCACCTTTAAGCTCTTTTCTGACTCCTAAAACATGAAAAGATCGCCGAGTTTTTATTTCTAAACTCGTTAAAATGAAACTAAAAAGACGGTCCACTTACAACTCTTTTTCTGACCGTAAAAACATGAAAAGATTGCCAGATTTTTGTCGTTTCAAATTCGATATTGGTTATAAAACGACGTGTCATTGATCGCTTTTTTACTTTTTCAGATCAGGGGCACTAATTACGAAAAGTACTCCTTGGTCGTAAAGATCAAGTGGTTCTCTCAAGTATTATTTTATACTTTTTCTGGCTTGGGAGACACAAATTTACGAAAAAGGTCAACCCTGGAGTCTTCTTAAGTTTTTTCAGACTCTCTAAAAATGAAAAACATCGAGTTTCTCCTATACTAGACTCGTTAAAATTTAATAGTAAAGGACCTATTCAATTACAAACAGGAACGAACCACTCCTTCTTAGAGTTCGAATTTAAACTAAGTTGAACTCATCTGAAGGATGAGCTTATAATCAAGCAAATGTTATCCTCCTCAAGCTTGTCAAAAATAAAGAGGTACATACTAGAAATGGTGGGGGAAAAGATAGAAAAATGAGCTTGTTTGTCATACTTTGTAACCACTCTTGAACATGACACTTTTATTCGCCTGGGTTGGGAAATCCTTTGCCTAATAGTTGATCAAACCACATTGAAAGTCTTCAGCCGGTTTCTGGGTATTAACTTTGGGTCACTTGTCACCAAACCATCTGTTGTGTCGTTATGTGTTCAAGAGGTCAGTGCCAATAAGCCATTCATCTGCAAAATATCTGTCATCCATCTTGACCATCCCTGAGTCAGTCCTTGCAACTAAATTTCTTCAACTTGATCTATAATTTCGTGTTGTGGGCTTGCCTACGACGGATCGCTTTCTATCGACTTCAGCTCATTATCTAGAAAGATGATCTAGAAATCGTTAGTACCTTGGGATCTGCATGCCTTAATGGTAGGTTTCTTGCCTTTGATGATAGGTTGCATCATTGACCTTTGATCAAAGGATTCTATGACATGTTCGACATCAACACATCTATTCACATCTCATGGATTGTACTGGGTACTTTGAGAGCCATTGACATCACTGGTGGTTTCTCTCACACTTGGTAACAGTTTACATCATTGACTGGTAATCAAGTGGTTTCTACCATGTTCGACTTCAACACATTCATTCACATGGATAGAATCGTACAGTTTCGGGAAGTAGAAATGAAGACCCTGGATCTAGTTTCCGCAATCCAGGCTGCGAGGAATTTTGTATTCATTATATTGTGGACTATTCATAAACAGATGGCTGCGTCCATACTGTGTCTACACGTGTCTATACTTGTGATGTATTACAATATCATTCCTATATCAGAGCAGTAGTTAGTTTTCTAAGTTAGTTTTGATCTGAGTATGGGAATGCCTACCTCAGCGATGATACGATCTCATATATATATTTTGCATTGAATGTTTTTACAGGTTCCGACTAGGCTCTCCACAAGATGATCCTCGAAATGATAAAGTACTTCACTCTTCCTAAATGATAAATTAAATCCTCATCTACTATAGAATTCGCACTTTAGGGGGCAATCTATTACATAAAAATATTGTCACCATGACTATTTGCCGTCAGTATGGGTCTATCATCACTTGTACTATCCTCCTAAGCAAGTCTTAGACCTCAGCTCTTCAAGTAAAGCTTTGAAAATGAGGGAAAGACATAAAAAATCAACAAAGCTCTGGTCCCATAGTTTCTCTCACTGTTGCCTGCGGTCCCGCACCCCCTGTTCACAAAAACTGCGGACCTGCCCTCTCTGTCCCTAAAGGAGTGGGTGTGGACCCCTGTGAAAGTCAAAAAAGCGCAAGTTTATTCTAAAAAACTCACTTTGGGTTAATTCTAGATGATTCTAGAAGGAATTTTGAAGTGGATTGGTCGCTCTTAGGTGGTTCATGCATCCCAAAAGAGAAGGAGCTAATCCCTCGATGAGAGGAGCTATCCCTTTGAAGGAGGGCTTTATCCCTTTGAAGGAGGACGTAGTAACTTCCCTCCATTGCACTATAAATTAAGGCATTGGGCTGGTTGTTAGGAGGTTAGAAGCTGAAAATTTTTGAGGGTAAATGCTGGTGGAATTGAGACTTCCTAGTTAAGCTTGAGAGGAGAGATCACATACCTTTTTGGCTTCTCTGGGAAGAGAGTGAAACTTGTCAAAGTAGAGGAGACTTCTTGTTGGACCCTGGGAGGAGCTTGTACAACATCAAGGCACAGGTTGTAAAGTTCTTCTTTGATTTGAATTAATACAATCAGATTCATTTTTCTCAACAAATTGTCTTATGTCATTTGTTTCATGAATTCCTTGATCATCATGTTAAGTATGCTTTATGAAATTGGCTTTTCAAGTGCTATTTAATTTGTTTGCTTGTTTGTGTTTGCAGATTTGCAACAAGGGAGCTCATTTGGATCAAACGAGTGAGGCTTCCACAAACTTGCATTGGACCCAAGGTAGGCCTAAACACTTGTTTTCCTTTGTTTATAAATGCATATTTAGAGAAAGATAGTTTTTGATTGGCTTGCTTGTCACTAGATATCGTTAGATTCTAGGAAGGTCTATCTTGTGTGCAAGATCGACTCATTTCGTGTGACACTAGGAGTCCAACCAGACAACAGCAGCGGTGGACCTCGATCTCCCAATTGCCTGTAGTAGCCTCGATGCAAAGGAAATAAATGGAGAAAGACCAACCACGCAACCTCTATATTATAAATGAGCCCCAACCCTCCCCTCCCCACACTGAGGCCACCTAGGAATCCACCTGAACAACAACAACAATGGACCTCAATCTCCCGATCGCCTGCGGCAGCCTCGATGTGAAGGAAAAGGAAGGAAATAAAAATAGGATGACCAACTGCAAATCCTATCATAGAGAGGCCATACAAACCTCCCCGACCTACATTGATGCCACCTAGGAGTCCACTCTAGATAACAACAATAGTGGACCTCGAATGGATGATCACCTACGGTAGACTTGACACATAGCAAGGGAAGGAAATAATACAAGCCAAACCGAGCTTGCAACCTCTCCTAGAAATGCCCCCCAACCCTCCCCTCCCCGCATAGAGGCCACCTAGGAGTCCACCCGGATAGCAGCAATGATGGACCTCAATCAAATCATCGACTGTGGTAGCCTCAATGCAAAGGAAACAGAAGGGAATAAAATAAGACCAACCGAGCCCACAACCTCTCTTAGAAATGCCCCCTAACCCTCCCTGCCCTGCACAGAGGCCGCCTAGGAGTCCACCCGAACATCAGCAATGGTGGGCCTCGATCACTTAACCGCCTGTGGCAACCACGATGCGAAGGAAAAGGGCAAAAAAAAATGAAAATCAAGAGGATCACTACACCATACAAGAACATATCCAATCAGGAGGAGGGATCGGGTAGCTCCACACCCCACGCACCCTACGTACAGGAAACCTAGGAGACTGCCCACAACTTTACCAACTGGACAATGAATAATTTTCACCTACAGACACCTCCACGTAGAGGAGGGAGGTCGAAGCATTCCACCTTGAAATATTCTTCCAGATAGCCCCAACAATCAACATAGCAAGCCTCCTCCCCATTTTACCACGAGCGCATACACAATTGAAACAACAAATTCCCATAAATGTTGTGACCTAACATTTCCAACCACAAAACCCTGCCACACACGCGAGATGGAAGGAAAAAGCCGACCACTTAGTCAAACATATGGGCCAACACATCTATAAAAATGTCAAAGCCAACACAACCATGGACGATGTGCACTTTGAAAGGAATGTTAACCCTTAACTTTACAATAAGGAAAATAGCACCTCACATCGCCTGATGGAAAAATCAAGTGAGAGGGAGGGTAGGTGGTTTACAACCAAAACCATTCCACGTTCCTTTTAAATGTATGCATCTTAATCGATAATGCCAACATAGAAAGAGTACAAGCACAAGAAGTCGACACCAAAAACAGCTGAACAATGAAGAGGCTAACCGTCATAGGGAGCCACACCACAACAACCCATACAACTCCGAGAACTTAGAGAAGAAGGGGAATTGTTCACATATGCCTCTAGGGACAAGCATGGACAACATTACTGCTCATGTGCTACTAAGTGGGTATAGAGAGAAGATGAAAATCGACCACCCTACAAACAACCCGAGGCCATTCTTGAGGAAAACCCGAAAAACCAACTCAATTACCAACTCAGCTTTCACACGAAAAGAAAAACCCTCCACACCAAATAGGGAGGAGGTGAATAGTATAACGAGGAGCCAATTTCAATGAAGACACACATGGCTGCCCAGCCCAATCAAAATTTTCTATTCGCAACAACCGAGGGGCACGATAGCGACATGAGCATGATGGAGTTTTGGGGCTTCCATCTGGGACCACAACAACGAAGGCTCAAAGGAGTGCCGAGCAAAATTTAACATTTTTATCATTCGAATGGGCAAGACGGATGGGGACGAGCATGGCCAACATTACCACTCATGTGCTACCAAGTGGGGATGGAGAGAATATGAAAATCAGCCACCCTAAAAATGACCCAAGGTAATCGTTTAGGCAAACGCAACAAAACAACTCAATTACCAACCCACCTTTCACACAGAAACAAAACGGGCACAAGGGACCAAGACGAGCCAGGGAGCCACACCACAACAACCAATACAACTCCAAGAACTTGGAGAGTAGAAGGGGAATTGTTCACATATGCCTCCCGAGATGAGCATGGCCAACATTAGCACTCATGTGCTATTGAGTGGGGATGTAGAGAAGATGAAAATAAGCCACCCTACAAATGACCCAAGGCCATTCTTCAGGAAAACCTGAAAAAAAAAACTAAATTACCAACCCACCTTTTACACGAAAAGAAAACCTATCACTTGTATCATTTGGATGGGCACGAGAGGGCCAATACGAGCCAGGGAGCCACACAACAACAAGCCATACAACTCCAAGAACTTAGAGAGAAGAAGGGGAATTGTTCACATATGCCTCCAGGACGAGCATGGCCAACATTACCGCTCATGTGCTACCAAGTGGGGATGGAGAGAAGATGAAAATCGGCCACCCTACAAATGATCCAAGGCCATTGTTTAGGCAAGCCCAAAAAAATAACTCGATTACCAACCCACCTTTCACATAGAAAGCAAACTTGTCACTTGTATCATTTGGATGGGCACGAGGGACCAAGACAAGCCCAGGAACCACACCACAACAACCCATACAACTCCAAGAACTTGGAGAGCAGAAGGGGAATTGTTCACATATGCCTCCCAGGACGAGCACGACCAACATTACTGCTCATGTGCTACCAAGTGGGGATGGAGAGAAGATGAGAATCAGCCACCCTACGAATGACAGAAGGCCATTCTTCAGGTAAACCTAAAAAAACAACTCAATTACCAACCCACCTTTCACACGAAAAGAAAACCTATCACTTGTATCATTTGGATGGGCACGAGGGACCAGGATGAGCCTTTGAGCCACCACCACAATAGCCCATACAACTACAAGAACTTGGAAATCGGAAGGGGATTTTTTCACATATACCTCTCGGGATGAGCATGGCCAACATTACCTCTCATGTGCTACCGAGTGGGGATGGAGAGAAGATGAGAATCACCCACCCTACAAATGATCCAAGAGCATTCTTCAGGCAAACCCAAAAAAACAACTCAATTACCAACCCACATTTCACATGAAAAGAAAACCTATCACTTTTATCATATCGATGGGCACGAGGGACCAGGACAAGCTGGAGAACCACATCATAATAGCCCATACAACTCCAAGAACATGGAGAACAGAAGGGGAATTGTTCACATATGCCTCCTGGGATGAGCATGGCCAACATTACCACTCATGTGCTACCGAGTGGGGATGGGGAGAAGATGAAAATCAACCACCCTACAAATGACCCAAGGCTATTCTTCAGGAAAACCCAAAAAAACAACTCAATTACCATCCCACCTTTCACACGAAAAGCCGACCCAGGGACCAAGATGAGCATGGCCAACATTACCGCTCATGCGCTACCAAATGGGGATGGAGAGTAGATGTGAATCAACCACCCTACAAATGACCCAAGTCCATCCTTCAAGAAAAACTAAACAAACATCTCAATTACTAGCCCACTTTTCACACGAAAAGCAAGACCGCACCTGAATGAGTTTACATGGGCTCCCTCACACGACCTGACCCAACCCAACCGAATGAGTTTTCATGGGTGCCCTCACATGACATCGCACGACCTGACCCGATCCGACCCAACCCGACCGAGTTTACATGGGCACCCATACACGATCGAAATGAAGGCACAAGGAAGAGCTGAGCAAATGAGCTACAAGAACATGCACAAAGCCCATCCCAGGTCACAACTTAACAATTTCGATACGGGCTTGTGTGCCCGGGCTCACCCTCACATTGAACGACCTGACCAAATGAGTTTACATGGGTGCCCTAAAATGACCCACCTGAACAAGTTTACACGAACGCCCTCAAATGACCCACCTAAACTTGTTTACATGGCCACACTTAAACGACCAGCCCGAGCAAGTTAACACGGGTGCCATCAAACGACCTGCCCGAATGACTTTACACGGACGGCCACAAATGACCTGCTCGAACGAGTTTACACGAATGCCCTCAAATGACCCACCTAAACGAGTTTACATGGACACCCTCAAACGACCGGCCTGAACGAGTTTACATGGATGCCCACACATGACCGAAACGAAGGCACAAGGTAGAGTCGAGCAAATGAGCTACACGAATGTGCACAAAGCTCACCCCAGGTCACAACTTAGTATTTTTTATATGGGCTCGTGTGCCCGAGCATGATATCACACTTAACAAACTGACCAAACGAGTTTACAAGGATTCCCTCAAAAGACAAGCCTCACTGACCCACCCAAATGAGTTGACATAGAAGCCCACAAACGACCTGCTAAAATGAGTTAACATGGGCACCCACATGACTGAAATGAAGGCACAAGGGAGAGCTAGGAAAATGAGTTGCACGAACGTGCACAAAGACAACCCTGGGTCATAACTTAGGATTTTTTATACGAGGTCGTGTGCCTAGGCTCGCCCTCACACTGAGCGACCCGACCGAACGCGTTTACATGGACACCCTCACCCAACTCGCCTGAACGAGTTTACACGAACACCCTCGACCAACCCACCTGAACGACTTGCCTGATAGAGTTTATAGGGACAACCTCAAATGAACCGCCGGAACGGGTTGACACGGACACCCTCAAACGACCCACCCAAACGAGTTTACATGGGCACCGACATGACCGAAATGAAGGCACAAGGGAGAGCCAAGTAAACGAGCTACATGAATGTGGACAAAGCCCACCCCGAGTCACAACTTAGCATTTTTGATACGGGCTCATGTGCCCAGGTGTGCCCTCACACTAAATGACTCAACTGAACGAGTTTACACGGACACCCTCGCCCAACCTGCCTGAATGAATTTACATGGATGTTTTCGCCCGACCTGCCCGAATGAGTTTACACGGACGCCCTCAAACGACCCACCCAAACGACCTGCCTGAACATGTTGACACAGACGCCCTCAAACGACCAGCCTGAACAAGTTTAAATGGGTGCCCACATGTCCGAAATAAAGGGACAAGGGAGAGCCGGGAAAATGAGCTGCATGAACATGCACAAAGCCCACCCTGGGTCACAACTTAGCATTTTTAATATGGGCTCATGTGCCCGGGCATGCCCTCACACTGAACGACCCGACCGAATGAGTTTACACGGATGCCCTCTCTTGACCTGCCCGAACGAGTTTACATAGACGTCCTCACCCGACTCGCCCGAATGACCCACCTGAATGAGTTTACACGGACGCCCTAAAATGACCCGCCCGAATGACCCGCCTGAACGAGTTGAAACAGACACCCTCAAATGACCCACTCGAATAAGTTTACATGGGCACCCACACAAGCGAAACGAAGGGACAAGGGAGAGCCAGACAAATGAGCTGTACGAAAGTGCACAAAGCCCACCCCGGTGTTGGTCGAATAAATCGTTCTTGTAGACGAGACCGATCTCCCTAGTATCAATAGATATCTAGTGACAAGTAGGACAAGCAAATCTACCTTTTTCTAAATATATTGTGATTTATTAATAAAAAACTAAGAAGTGTTTTAGACCCTACCTTAAGTCCAATGCTAGTTTGTGGCAGCCATGCTTCAATCGCCTCTTAAGAGTTTCCTTTTAAGAACCTGCAATCACAAACAAGCACACATCAAATAACACATGCATAGCTAATATAATAAATCATATTCATTATGGTGATCAAGGAATCCATGAAATAAACCATAAAACACAGCTTATTGAGAAAAATAATCTTGATTGTATTAACTTTGAAGATAGAAGAACTTTACAACCTTTGGTGCCTTGATGTTGTACAAGCTCCTCCCAAGGTCCAAGCAAGAATCTTCTCTACTTTGACAAGCCTCACACTCTTCCCAATGAGATCAAAAAAGGTATGTAATCTCTCCTCTCAAGCTCAATTAGGAAGACTAAATTCCAACAACATTTCACCTCAAAAATATTCAGCTTTCAACCTCCTCAGTAACCAGCCCAACGCTTCATTTTATAGTGCAAAGGAAGGAGGTTACAGCTCCACCTATGAAGGGATAGAGTCCTCCTTCAAAGAGATAAGCTCCTCACATCAAGGCGTTAGCTCCTTAAGGTATGGGATGCATGAACCTTAAAGAAGCGAACTTTCCACCTCAATATTCCCTCTAGAAGCTTCCATAAATAACCCAAAGTGAGTTTTTAAGAATGTACTTGTGCCTTTTTTACTTTTACAGGGGTCTGCACCCATTACACAGAGACAAAGTTGTCAGGTACGCAGGGGACATGACCAATAGGTGCGGGACTGCAGGTAATTCTAAGAGAAAGTGTGAAACCAGAGTTTTAGAGACTTTTAAGGGCTTTCTCTTATTTTTCAAGGCTTGAAATGAAGAACTGAGGTTTAAGACTTGCAAAGGAGGAAAGTATGAGTGGTGATAGACTCACACCGATTACAAAATGTCATGGTGACAATATTTTATGCAATAGATTCCCCCCTAAGGTGCGATGTCTGTAATAGATGAGGATAGCGTTTGTCATCTAAGAAGAGTGAAGTAGTTTATCATTTCAAGGATCATCCTGTGGACAGCCCAGTTGGAACCTGTAAAAACATTCAATACAAAATATATATATGTGAACATATCATCACTGAGGTAGGAATTCCCATACTTAGATAAAAACTGACTAGAGAATTAACTAAACTGCTCTGATATAGGAATGATCTTGTAATACATCACAAGTTTAGAAATATGTAGACATAGTATGGGTGCAGCCATCTGTTTATGAATAGTCCACTGTATAATGAATAATAAAATTCCTCACAGCTTGGATGGTGGAAACTAGATCTAGGGTCTTGATTTCTGCTTCCTGAACTAGTATGATTCTATCCATGTGAATGAATGTGTCGAAGCCGAACATGGTAGAAACCACTTGATTATCAGTGAATGATGTAAACTGTTAACAAGTGTGAGAGAAACCACCAGTAATGTCAATGGCTTTCAAAGTACTCAGTACAATCCATGAAATGTGAATAGATGAGCTAACGTCGAACATGTCATATAATCCTTTGATCGAAGGTCAATGATGCAACCTGTCGTCGAAGGTGAGAAACCTGCCATTGAGGCATGCAGATTCCAAGGTACTAATGATTTCTAGATAATATTTCTAGAAAATGAGTTGAAGTCGATAGAAAGCGATCTATCGTAGACAAGCCCACAACACGAAATCATAGATCAAGTTTGAAGAAATATATTTGGCAAGGACTAACTCAGAGATGGTCAAGATGGATGACAAATATTTTGAAGTTGAATGGTTTATTTGAACTAACCTCTTGAACACATAACGACACTACAGATGGTTTGGTGACAATTGACCCAAAGCTAATACCCAGAAACCGACTGAAGACTTTCAATATGGTTTTATTAACTATTAGGCAAAGGATTTCCCAACCTAGGTGAACAAAAAGTGTCATGTTCAAGAGTGGTTAAATGCTTTTCTAAAACACAAAGTATAACAAACGGGTTTATTTTTCTCTCTTTTCCCCCACCATTTCTGGCAAGTACCTCTTTATTTTTGACAAGATTGAGGAGGATAATATTTGCTTGGTTATAAGCTCATCCTTCGGATGAGACAAACTTAGTTTAAAATTCAAACCCTAAGAAGGAGTGGTCCGTTCCTATTTTGAAATTGAACAGGTCCTTTACTGTTTCATTTTAATGAGTCCAGTATAAGAGAAACTCGACATTTTTCAATTTTAGGGAGTCAGAAGAAAAACTTAAGAAAAATCCATGGTTTTCCTTTTTCGTAAATTTGTGTCTACCAAGCCTGAAAAAGTATAAAATAATACTTGAGAGAATCTCTTGACTATTACAATCAAGGAGTACTTTTCATAATTAGTGTACCTGATCTGAAAAAGTAAAAAAGCGATCAAAGGCACATCGTTTTATAACCAATATCGAACTTGAAACGACAAAAGTCTGGAAATCTTTTCATGTTTATTCGGTTAGAAAAGAGCTGTAAGTGGACCATCCTTTTAATTCTGTTTTAACAAGCTTAAAAATAAAAACTCGGCAAGCTTTTCATATTTTATGAGTCAGAAAGAGAGCTTAAGGAGGACTCGTCCTAGACAAACGTGTGGTATAAAGGGTAGCAACTGGTTCCGGCAATGGAGGAACTGCTCAAAACATGTAACGGTTAGGAGGCTAGCTAATAAAACCACTCATAGATGTAGTCCCTTAGGAAGGGTAAACAACCAAGTGAAAGCATATGATCAGCCAAAGAGATGGGGGCGATGGAATGAAAACAACCAAGGCTCATGTAACAGAATTTAGTGGATAAAAACGACAATCACGAGATGTAAATCAGGTATAGGCTCATTTTTACACAAGCTTGAACCATAGAGAACTCTGCATAGATTTAGTTTCATTTTTACGCAAGCTTGAAATGAAAAACTATGCTTGTTATAAGTTCGCATGCCTCCAGCATAATGAGTCAAAATGAGGTACATGCCCCCCAAGCTTCATTGCATTCAACCAGGTGGATGGAATGAAGGTTTACTTTCGAGACCTTGGAAAGACTTGACTCGAAAAGGGAGTTGTTTCATTTTTTCATGAGGTTGACACAGGAAAAGAACTATCCTCAAAAACCCTTGTTTCATTTTTAAGCAAGATTGACACAAGACAAGGAACTATGCTCTAAAATCCTTGATTCATTTTTTAATGAGCTTGACACAAGACAAGGAACTATGCTCAAGACTCCTTGTTTCATTTTTTAACGAGCTTAACACAAGAAAAAGAACTATGCTCATGTCTACTCTCTACAATATACCTATATAACATACTGATTCATTTTTTTTAATGAGGTTGACACAGGAAAGGAACTGTCCTCATACTTGATTCATTTTTTAATGAGGTTGACGCAGGAAAAGAACTAACTATCCTCTGACCAACTGATTCATTTTTTAACGAGGTTGACACAGGAAAAGAACTATCCTCATACCTGATTCATTTTTTAATGAGGGTGACTTAGTAACAGGAACTATCCTCGAAAATCCTTGATTCATTTTTTTTTAATGAGCTTGACACAATACAAGGAACTATGCTCAAGACACCTTGTTTCATTTTTTAACGAGTTTCACACAGGAACAAAACTATCCTCGCTGACTCCTTGTTTCATTTTTTAACGAGCTTGAGACAAGACAAGGAACTATGCTCATGACTCCTAGTTTCATTTTTTAATGAGGTTGAGATAGGAACAAACTATCCTTGTGACATCCAGTTTCCTTTTTTAACGAGGTTGACACAAGAACAAAACTATCCTTGCGTCCGCCTATTTCATTTTTTAATGAGGTTGATATAGGAAAAAACTATCCTCGTGACAGCCTGTTTCATTTTTTAACGAGGTTGATACAGGAAAAAACTATCCTCGCCAACTGATTATGGCTTCCAACTGGAAGAAAGACATGTCAATGGACACACCTTGATCATGGCTTCCAAGAGGTCTTCATCAGAAGGAAGAATAATTCTCTGGAAGGAACACATGTCAAGGGACTCAAAAGGGATACAAAAATCACGTTCAAGTAATCCCATAGATTTTTCCATGTCAAATTACTGGATCTAAATCAAAGGAAGATGAGAAAACAGTGAGAGGCTCACTTACATTGGTAACTGAAAACATGGGACCAGTTGCCACATAATTAACCTGTGGCAGGGTAGATACCACTTTAGAATCAGGAACATTTAGGGGTGTCATATTATTGGTAGTTAAAGCAAGAATGAAAGATGGTCTACAGTCACAATATTTCCATTTTGAGGGAAAGACATCACGCAAAAGAGTGTCGATATGACAAATTTCATTGCATAAACATAGTCTCACCCAAGGAGTAAATTGAAATCCAAGGGACCTTGAAATACCATAAGATCAATACAGATAGGTTTACCTTCCAAGGTAATAGAAAACTTAGGAAGGATCCCTAAAGGCTCACTAATGGTTCTGTTAAAAGCTTTTAGATTCTGCGTAATAGGCACAAGTTGATGGGAACCCAAAGCTTTCCAAGCAGTTGAGGATAAAATACTAACAGAAGCACCTTCATCTACCTGTGTGTGGTGTATGTCCCTACCACCAGCCTTGACAATGATTTGGAAAGGGATGGAGGAAGGAAGACGAGGTTCTGTCAGTCTATTCCAATCAAAGGAAAAGACCTCAGTACTTGGAGGGGGTTCTGTAGAAACAGGTGAAATGCCCCCTGGCATAGAAGAATCTGATGTAACAAGAAGAACCTGAGCGGTATGAAGTTCAGTCTCTAAAGGGAGAGTGGGATCGACCGAATGTGAAATTGAATCGACCAGTTGATCAACTAATGGATCATCAACCTGAGTGATATGAGTTTCACTCTCCAATGGAAGAGTGGGATCGAATGTACTTGAAATTAGATCAATCACTCCGTTAGTTGACGGTTGGTTGGGAGAAAGTTTACGGTAACCAGTTGGAAATTCTTGCTGTGGAACAGTAATGTTTTCCAACAATTTTGAGGCTTCATCCATGTGAGGGAAAATGTGAGTTTGATGACTCCCTTTGCATAACTTACAAGGAAACCTAAATTTACCCTTTTTCCCACGAACCTGACTATAACTGGTTGATGGATCAATGGAAAGTTGATGAGATTTTTCTAACCATACTTCCAAGACCTTTGGAATACCAGGACAATTGATAAGGAAGCGGTCACCGTTACAAAGCCTGCAAGGGTATTTGGGTTTACGATGCATGTTGGAGGTTTCCTCAACACAACTAACACTTATAGCCATGGTTGGTTGGTTGACTTCTTTCCTATCTTGCTTCTTCTTCTTCTTCTTCTTCCCTTTGTTCTTCTTCTTAGCCACCTAGTTACTAGCGTCAAGGATTTTACCAAGTGAAGAGGAAGAAATGGAGGATGAAATATTAGGCGAAGAAGGTAAAGGGTCAACAGAAGGTTGGTGATGTTGAGATGGTGAACTCTATTGAGGTGAAGCATTTGGTTGAGGTGGAATAATTGGAGTATTTGGGGCCAACGAAGTTGAAAATAACCATATCGGTAAACCTATTGTAAATCCAGGTAATGACAAAGTAGAGATATAAGGAGGATCAACATTTCCAAAGCAAGGAAAAGTACTAGGATTCTCGTTAAGAGGGGTTCCTTGGTTGGAAAATTCCAGAACAGTTGCCATTATATTCAACTTCAGTGAATTTTATTAACAATTTAAAACTATAATTAACAATTCACAATTCACATCTAACAATTAAAATTCACAATTCACACCTATGGTCTCCAAAAGTAAAAACAAACATATTAACACGTGCTATCAAATCTAGGAGTCAAACCACACACAAACAGTAACTTTCCGTACTAAAAACACTAGTTGGTGATGAAATCCCACTTAGTAGAAATTTAATATAGAAAGGGCAATTGTAACAGTTACCCCGACAACCTACTTAATGAAACAAACTAGCACAAGTTTCTTCACAAAACCATCTCGGGTGAAGAGAACCCCCCAGAGGGTCCAAGTGAGTCTAGTCAACGTCTGCTCCAAGTACAGTGGAATCTTCCCTCCACCATCACCTTAGGAAAGAATCCTATAGATTATGGCCACTAAGGTTACCAACAAAAACAAATATACTTGGGGGAACAATCTACGATCTGATACAAACGCAAAGGCAAAGTAACAAAGCTCAATCCCCTTGGAGGCTCCTTGACATAATCCAAGGTTTACCAACAAGTGACCCCAGGCTCCTCGATAATAGTCAATCTGAGGTTTACCAGTTTTAATACGTGTATATCTGCTATCGTTCCTAATGAGGAAGGATTGATTACCTCACTAGTTCAGATATGATCTTGTGCTTGACTCCCTTAGGAGGAGCTTCCCAGAGCATAGATGTAACAATTGGAATTTATTTCCTACCACAAGATATAGCTACTTGTTTGTTTTAACTATCTTGGAGAGTTAATTACTCCCTACTCCAAGATACTAGCCTAAGCTATGTTGGTGATAAGAGCTCTAGAAATAAAAATATTGCTAGATCAATTTTACATTAAGCATTATTTTTATAGGTTGTTTTTTAAGTCAAAAGGTATGGAGATGAAACTTTATGGTGTGAAGACTCGAGTCCAAAACACTAAAAATGCATCTAAGATGATAAACAATTCTTTTCCTTCAATGAATTTCTAACTAAAGAAAGAGTTGAGTATGCAATTCTTTGAAAAACAAATCTTTCTTCAACATATAAATGAAAATCTTTGTCTTTTTCAATAAACTCAAAAATGAGACTACTAATTATGCTCACAAAAAATCCTTTTCTTTTTCAACACTCAAAAACTACAAAAAACAATTTCTTTCAAAATAGATTCTAAAATTTCTAGAAAACGCTCAAAACTATAAAAAAAACTATGCTTGAGATCTAAAAATTTCTAAAAACCTAATTGAAGTAAAAGCTTAAAAAATTTCTTTCTAAGGATGTTTTACTTAGTTATTCAGCAAACTAAGGACTAATTCGTTCAGAATAACAAATTAATCAAAAACACCCAGCTATTTTTTCTTTTTAAAAAAAATGAAATTCAAAACTTTCAAACAAGTTCGTTCAAAGCTTTGCTAAGAGAAAACGAGATCTATTTCTCACCAAGGGAAGATTTCACAAATCAGTCAGAATCATCAAGAAGACCAAAAAGACTAGGGTAATCTGAGGTTTCTTAGGCTTCTAATCTCTGAGTTACTACAAATACCAAGTGAAAATAAAACCAGGCACGCAAAACTTCTAGAAAATCACCTAAAACCAAAATGAAAATGGAATTCACTTACAAGAATTTTCTGACATGACACATGCAGATCTGGGCAGAGGCTAAAAAATGTAAACAAATCCTAAGCTTAACTGGTTGAAAATATTTTAGGTTTTTCAAAAATTTGACAGGGTCCGCAAGCTTCTGGTATAACTAGATGCGGTACCGCTCTATGTAGTAAAGTAACAGTGCGAGGATGTCTGCACTGTGTTACAAATAGAATGTGCAGTCCTCTTTCAAAAACGTGAAAAAACAAAAAACAATTCAGAATCTAAAATATACCCAACCCACACACATCAAGAAAAAAACCATAAACAATAAAAAGTTTCTCACTTCAAGGTAAAAGTAAAGGCAAAAACCAAAATTCAAGTCCCCAGCGGTGTCGCCAATTTGTCAGTCGGATAAATCATTCTTGTAGACAAGACCGATCTCCCTAGTATCAATAGATATCTAGCGACAAGTAGGACAAGCAAATCTACCTTTATCTAAATATATTGTGATTTATTAATAAAAAACTAAGAGGTGTTTTAGAACCTACCTTAAGTCCAACACTAGTTTGTGGCAGCCATGCTTCGATCGCCTGTTAAGAGTTTCCGTTTAAGAACCTGCAATCACAAACAAGCACACATCAAATAACACCTACATAGCTAATATAATAAATCATATTCATTATGGTGATCAAGGAATCCATGAAATAAACCATAAAACACAGCTTATTGAGAAAAATAAACTTGATTGTATTAACTTTGAAGATAGAAGAACTTTACAACCTTTGGTGCCTTGATGTTGTACAAGCTCCTCCCAGGTTCCAAGCAGGAATCTTCTCTACTTTGAAAAGCCTCACACTCTTCCCAATGAGATCAAAAAAGGTATGTAATCTCTCCTCTCAATCTCAATTATGAAGACTAAATTCCAACAGCATTTCACCTAAAAAATATTCAACTTTCAACCTCCTCAGTAACCAGCCCAATGCTTCATTTTATAGTGCAAAGGAAGGAGGTTACAGGTCCACCTATGAAGGGATAGATTTCTCCTTCAAAGGGATAAGCTCCTCACATCAAGGGGTTAGCTTCTTAAGGTATGGGATGCATGAACCTTAAAGGAGCAAACTTGCCACCTCAAGATTCCCTCTAGAAGCTTCCAGAAATAACCCAAAGTGAGTTTTTAAGAATTTAACTGCGCCTTTCTTACTTTTATAGGGGTCCATACCCATTACACAGAGACAGAGTGGTCAGGTACGCAGGGAACATGACCAATAGGTACGCGACGACAGGTAATGCTAAGAGAAAGTGGGGAACCAAAGTTTTAGAGACTTTTAAGGGCTTTCTCTTATTTTTCAAGGCTTGACATGAAGAACTGAGGTTTAAGACTTGCAAAGGAGGAAAGTATGAGTGGTGATAGACTCACACCAATTGTAGAATGTCATGGTGACAATATTTTGTGCAACACACGAGTCACACCTTAGCATTTTTGATATGGGCTCATGTGCCCGGGTCACCCTCACACTGAATTACCCGACCGAATGAGTTTACACAGACACCCTTGTCCGACCTGCCTAAATGAGTTTACAAAGACACCCTTGCCTGACCCGCCCGAACGACCTGCCCAAACGAGTTTACATAGATGCCCTCAAATGACCCCCTAAACGACCCGCCAAAATGAGTTGACACAGATGACCTCAAACGACCTGCCCGAGCGAGTTTACATGGGCACCCACACGACCAAAACGAAGGGACAAGGGAGAGATGGGAAAAAAAGCTGCATGAATGTGAAAAAAGCGCACCCATG
Organism: Pinus tabuliformis; assembly: GCA_031772625.1. Lineage (NCBI taxonomy): Eukaryota > Viridiplantae > Streptophyta > Pinopsida > Pinales > Pinaceae > Pinus > Pinus tabuliformis. The sequence continues at coordinate 20,900,316 of CM062815.1, forward strand.
GTCACAACTTAGCATTTTTGATACAGACTTGTGTGCTCGAGCACACCCTCACACTGAACAAGCTAACCGAACAAGTTTACATAGACACCTTTGCCCGACCCGCACGAACAAGTTTACACGGACACCCTCACCTGACCCGCCCGAATGAGTTTACATGAATGCCCTCACCCAACCCAATAGACCTGCCCTAATGATTTTACACGGATGCCCTCAAATGACCCACCCGAATGAGTTTACATGAAAGCCCTCAAATGACCTGCCCGGACGAGTTTACATAGATGCCCTCAAACGTCCCGCTTGAACGAGTTTACATGGACTTCCTCAAACGACCCGCCTAAACAACCCGCCCGAACGAGTTTACACAAATGCCCTCAAACAACCCATGCGAACGCGTTTACATGGGCACCCACATGACTGAAACGAAGGGACAAGGGAGAGCTGGGCAAACAAGCTACACAAACATGCACAAATCCCACCTCGGTTCATAACTTAGCATTTTTTATATGGTCTCGTGTGCTCATGCACACCCTCACAATCAACGACCCTGTCACGCGGAATAGGTCAACCTTGCGGACAAGATAGACCTTCCTAGAATCTAAAGAAGACCTAATGACAAGCAAACCAACCAGACATTATCTTTCTCTAAATATGCTTTGATAAACAATAGCAAACAAGTGTTTTTAGGGCCTACCTTAGGTATAACGCAAGCTTGTGGATGCCCTCGCTTCTTCGATCCAAATGAGCTCCTTTTCGCGAATTTGCAAACACAAAAAAGGCAAACAAATTAAATAGCACCTGAAAATCCAATTGCATAAAACATATTTAACATGAAAGTCAAGGAGTCCATGAAACAAATAACATGAGATACTTGTTGAGAAAAATGAGTTTGATTTTATTAATTCAAAAGAAGAAGAACTTTACAACCTTTGCCTTGACGCTGTACAAGCTCCTCCCAGGGTCCAGTAAGAAGTCTCCTCTACTTTGACAAGTTTCACTCACTCCCCAATGAAGCCAAAGAGATGTGTGATCTCTCCTCTTAAGCTCAACTAGGAAGTCTTGATTTCACCAGAATTTACCCTAAAAAATGTTCAGCTTCTAACCTCTCTAACAACCAGCCCAATTCCTGTATTTATAGTGCAATGGAGGGAGGTTACTAGGTCCTCCTTCAAAGGGATAAAGCCCTCCTTCAAAGGGATAGCTCCTCCCATCAAGGGATTAGCTCCTTCTCTTTTGGGATGCATGAACCACCTCACAGCGAACAATCCATGTCAAAATTCCTTCTAGAAACCTCTAGAATTAACCCAAAGTGAGTTTTTTAAGATAAAACTTGTGCCTTTTGACTTTCACAGGGGTCCGCACCTACACCGTTAGGGACAGAGCGGGCAGGTCTGTAGTTTTTGTACACAGAAGGTGCGGGACCGCAGGTGACCATGAGAGAAAGTGCGGAACCAGAGTTACATTGATTTTTAAAGTCTTTCTCTCATTTCCAAAGCTTGATTTGAAGAACTGAGGTCTGAAACTTGCTTAGGAGGACAGTACAAGTGATGATAGACCAATACTAACTGCAAATAATCATGGTGACAATATTTTTGTGTAACAGATTGCCCCCTAAAGTGTGAAGTCTGTAGTAGATGAGGATTTCTTATCATTTAGGAAGAGTGAAGTACTTCATCATTTCGAGGTCATCTTGTGGAGAACCCGGTTGGAACCTGTAAAAACATTCAATGCAAAATATATATATGAGATCATATCATCGCTGAGGTAGGCATTCCCATACTCAGATCAAAACTGACTAGAAAAACTAACTACTGCTCTGATATAGGAATGATCTTGTAAAACATCACAAGTAAATACTCATGTGGACACAGTATGGACACAGCCGTCTGTTTATGAATAGTCCATCATATAATGAATACAAAATTCTTCGCAGCCTGGATTGTGGAAACTAGATCCAGGGTCTTCATTTCTACTTCCCGAAACAGTACGATTCTATCCATGCGAATGAATGTGTTGATGTCGAACATGGTAGAAACCACTTGATTACCAGTCAATGATGTAAACTATTAACAAGTGTGAGAGAAACCACCAGTAATGTCAATGGCTCTCAAAGTACCCAGTACAGTCCATGCGATGCGAATAAATGTGTTGATGTCGAGCATGTCACGGAATCCTTTGATCGAAAGTCAATGATGTAAACTGATGTCAAAGGCGAGAAACATGCCATTGATGCATGTAGATCTCAAGGTACTGACGATTCCTAGATCATCTTTCTAGATAATGAGTTGACGTCGATAGAAAGTGATCCGTCATAGACAAGCCCACAACATGAAATCATAGATCAAGTTGAAGAAATTTAGTTGCAAGGACTGACTCAAGGATGGTCAAGATGGATGACAAATATTTTGCAAATGAATGGCTTATTGGCAGTGACCTCTTGAACACATAACGACACGGCAGATGGCATGGTGACAATTGACCCAAAGTTAATACCTAGAAACCGGCTGAAGACTTTCAATGTGGTTTGATCAACTGTTAGGCAAAGGATTTCCCAACCCAGTTGAACGAAAGTGTCGTGTTCAAGAGTGGTTACAAAGTATGACAAACAGGCTCATTTTTCTCTCTTTTGCCCCACCATTTCTAGCAAGTACCTCTTTATTTTTGACAAGCTTGAGGAGGATAACATTTGCTTGATTATAAGCTCATCCTTCAAATGAGTCCAACTTAGTTTAAATTCGAACCCTAAGAAGGAGTGGTTCGTTCCTATTTGTAATTGAACAAGCCCTTTACTGTGAAATTTTAACGAGTCCAACATAGGAGAAACTCGGCGTTTTTCAATTTTAGAGAGTCTGAAAAAACTTAAGAAGACTCCAGGGTTGACCTTTTTCGTAAATTTGTGTCTCCCAAGCCCGAAAAAAGTATAAAATAATAATTGAGAGAACCGCTTGATCTTTTACAACCAAGGAGTACTTTTCGTCATTAGTGCCCGTGACCCGAAAAAGTAAAAAAGCGATCAATGACACGTCGTTTTATAACCAATATCGAATTTGAAACGACAAAAATCCGGCAATCTTTTCATGTTTTTACAGTCGAAAAAGAGTTGTAAGGGGACCGTCTTTTAATTCCGTTTTAACGAGTTTAAAAGAAACACTCGGCAATCTTTTCATGTTTTAGGAGTCAGAAAAGAGCTTAAAGATGACTCTACATATTTTTCTATCGAAAATGGTTGATTTCGCCTGAATAATCCTTTATTCTGCACAAAAACACAAACATTACTCATACCTGTTTGAAATGGATAAAAACGTCACAAAATACCTTTTCAAAGTGAAACATAAACAAATTTGCGATTTATTTACTCAAAAAACTTATAAAAAGCACCTTTGTCAATTCATTTTTACCGTTTGAGTTTGGGTGAGAAAATAGTGCTTTTGCTCAGAAAACTTCCCGTGAAGATTGCGGAAAATCCAACCGTCGGAATCGAGTGCTGTCTTATCCAGGTAATCCACATCATCCTACTCTTCATTTTTAACCGTTTAATTTTTGGTTTTAGTCCTTTATTTCATTTTTGGGAGGTTTTTTAGGCGCAAAACCCGCGCGCGGGGGCCCACAGGTTTACCATTGCGGCCCTGCGGACCCCAAAATTTTCTCCATTGGGAAAAAGCTCGGGGTCTGCACCTTCCATGTAGAAAATGTACGGTCCCACGCACTGTGTCTAACCCGTAGGGTGCGTACCCCACCACAAGGGTTTTGAACCCAAAAATTATCAAAAGTGGACCACACAAAATATTTTCTAGCATTTAAATTAATCTTTATACTTGATGCAGAGAGTACATCATGCTATATTGGCGTGAACGAGAGCATGAGGACGTGGATGCTGCCGCATGGAATCATCAGCCTTCACTTGATGCTTTGAGGGCGTGCGGACTGTACAAATTCTGGGCCATTCCTAGCATGAGGGCTCAGGTGGATTTCTTACAGTGGCTGGTTGACAGATGGAGCATACAGGACCAGTGCTTCTTCATTGGCGGCCACCAGCTCGAAATCGAGCCAACGGACATATATTTATTGACTGGTTTGCCTAAGAGAGGCGAAGACTTGACTCTGCATGGGACTAGGCCAGGTGGCCAGTCTGTCGATAGCTTCCGGCTAGAGTACTGCAACAGCCAGGCTAGAGACAAAGGGATAGACATAAAGATGATATCCCATCCTCAGCTCATGGTGATCGCATTCACTGTCACCAGACTTTGCGGAGCTGCCGCATTACATATTGCCACCGGATCCCAGATGCGTATGGTAGTTGATTGCTTTCGAGGCACCATCTTCAACTGGTGCGATGCTGTGTTGGCCAATGTGAAAGGCCAACTGACCAGGGCCAGGAACGGACGACTAAAGACCTTTGGTTATGGGGCTTTGGTCGTGATTTTTGGCCTGGAGAGGGTTCCTATGCTAATCCCACAGCACCTTACTGTTGGAGCTAGGCTTCCTCGAGAGCCCAAACTGATGCGATGGGTCGCAGTCATGGCCCGTCACCCGGACGAGAGGACAGAGGTTGCTCGGTTCAAACCTAAGTATTTCCAATGGCTGGAAAACCAAGTCTTTTCCATTCAGGACTTCCCTTACACTGGGATAGATTTTCGTGGTGACCCAGACATGGTTCTTCCACCGGGAGAGCAGTGGGACGAGTCAGGTAAAATCCTTTTCAACATTTTTCTATTTTAATTTTTTTGTTATTTTTCCATCGTCTCAAAACTAATAGTAAAAATTTAAAATGCAGATGTGGGTCCACAACGACCAGCCGCTCTCCGGCCTTTCGAGATGAGACAACCAGTTGCACCCGCGCCAACCCCACAGGATGAATCAGCAGAGGTTTTGGCCGAGTCGGAGGGTCATCTTGAGCGCTTGACAGGAGATATTCCTGAGACCACTATAGGCGACATTCCTCATCGACTTCAGTGCTATGTGATTGGAGTCCCGGGACCTTTTAGGAGGTTCCTTTGTAAGGTGGCCCGTGCAGTGGTTTCTTATAGAGATCATCACCAGTGATAGGATGATCGCCTATTGTGGGCACATGTGACATTTTTGTTTTTTGTACTTATCATTTTTGCCGATCATAAGGTGTTTTTCAACCTATGATCGAAGACGATGTATTTTTTGACACACTCATATATATATATATATCACTATTACCAGCTATCTTGTAAATCATGTTATGGAATGGTTTTAAATTTACGTGTATGATTATTGCAAATGTCTATTTAACATTCGAGAAGAAATTGCATCTACTAATGTATTTAAAGATCTCGGAATATGCTGATATTCAATGTAATCAAATTCACGTTCCAAGAGACGCACTCTCAAAAATAATCTTAATAACACCGGATTTCTAATGGCATACACTCTATTAAGCTGTAATACAATGAGTTCAGAATCTAACCTCACTATCAAACTCCGAATCCCAAATGAAATAGATTCAGATAATAACTCAATCACTGCACTATACTCGGCAATGTTGTTCGTTGTTTGACTGAGGCTTACCCCATGCATAGATACTAACTCGTCAGAGGGCGAATAGATAACCCAAGCTGCGGAAGAGATGTTCCGTGTATTACGACAAGCACCATCAGCGAAACCAATGTATGTTTGGAGAGGCATTGACATCTGCAATATCAAGAGTTAAAACCAAGATAAGCATGAATAATGACGAAAAAACACTCTCTAAGCTAAGCACACTATTTAAACTAAAACACACCAGCTAAAAAGAAAAACTATCCTAACTAAAAATCTCCATACCCATTCTTTTAAGCATAATACCTCTTCAAGTAAAGGCCATTTTTGGGTTTACCCAAAGAGTCCCCATCAAAGTCTACCAATTCATAAGCCCCTTTGGCTAGCTTTCGCTTGACAACATAGGGACCATGCCACATAGGAACAAATTTTCCAGCGCCTAATTTATCATTAGCTTGATCATAAACTAAGACTAGATCTCCTTCCAAAAAATTTCGAGGGGTCACATTTTGATCATACTGAGCTTTCATGCATTTTGCGTGAGTCTCGATCGCCAATGCAGCATCACGTCGATTCTAATCTAATTGAGCCAAGTATAACAAACGCTTTTCCTCTTCGGAAGTGGCTGGAAGTAACTCAATGGCCATTTGCAGTGACGGGATTTCGTATTCAATGAGTAACACGGCATCCAAATCATAGACTAGTTGGAAAGGAGTGAACCCTATTGTGTTTTTACTGAAGTTCGGTACGCCCAAAGCGCTGAAAATAGCATGTTGTGCCAATTCAACCAATGAATTCCAATGATTCGTCGGATCATGATAACTAAAACTTTGTTGATGGACTCAACTAGACCATTCGCTTGTGGATAATAAGGGGTTGAACTATCGTGATGTAAACCAAGCTGGCCTGTAAGTTCGGTCATCATAACGTTTTGAAAATGACGCCCATGATCGGTGATTATCGCTTGCGGGACACCAGACCTAGCAATTATATGATTGAATACGAAAATTGCAGTTGTCTTGCCATCTGCCTCAAACGTAGGCATCGCCTCGGCCCACTTAGTAAAACAATCTACCACAAGGATGATATACGCATGCCCCCCAGCCGAGTGAGGGTTACATGTAATAAAATCGATACCCCATTTGGCAAAAGGACCAACAAAAATTATAGGGTGGAGAGGAGCAGGTGGAGCGTGCATCTTATGATCAAAAATCTGGCAGTTGTGGCATTTTCAGACCGCCGTAATACAATCTTTAAACAAGGACAACTAGAAGTAACCAGCACTCAATATATTTTGGGCTGTGGCATACCCAGACATATGACCGCCACACGCTCCAGAGTGACAGTCATTTAGAACCCTTTCAGCTTCCTTGTGAGTTAAGCAATGTCGAAAAACAGAGTCCGCCCCACGGCGATAAAGAGTATCTCCAATAATTCTGAATTGTTGGGACTGGAATCGAATCTTCCGATGTTCTGACCTTGAAGTTTCTGGCCGAAAGGATTGGGTCTGGAGATAAATGATGATATCCCCATACCACGGATCTAAAGTGCTGATTATAAACAAGGATTCGTCTGCAATGGGCTCCTCCGCCACAGTTTCTCTGTCAGCACGCGGGAAGTCACACATTAACTCCGCAAAAACTAAAGATTTCTTAGACTTAGATTTCTCAAATTCCAAGTCAAACTCTTGCAGGATAACGATCCATTTAGAGTACTTGCCCCCTAGCAATTGCTTGGTCAAAATGTAGATCATAGGGTTGCAATCTGAAATGACTGTAGTTTTACATAGTAGAATGTAGTGACGAAAACGGTGGACAGCTTGAACGGCTGCCAATGCCAATTTCTCCACATGTGAGTATTTTAGCTCAGTTGGATTTAATGTTCGACTAAGGTAATATATCACATGTTCAGTTCCTAATTCATCTTCCTGAACTAAGACCATTCCAATGGTGGAATGAGAAGCGGCAAGATACAAGAAGTAATCCTGGTTGTAGTTGGGAGGATGCAACAACGGTGCATGGGTCAACGCATGTTTGAGTGCATCAAAAGATTTCTGAGCTATCTCATCCCAATAGAATTGAGTGTTTTTTTTCAACAACCAGGTAAAACCCTTTGTAACCTCAGTGTAGTTAGGAATGAATCATCATAAAGAGTTTGCTTTCCCCTGCAAACTTTGGAGTTGGTGAAGACTCGAAGGAGGAGGCAATTTGATGATAGCTTCGACCTTCGAGGGATCAACACGAATGTCGGCTTTCGAAACTACAAATCCCAACAATCGACCCATTTCTATACAGAAGACACATTTGTGTGGGTTCAACCAAATTCGATAATGCCTACACCTCATAAAGGTTGCTCGTAAATGGACGAGGTGATCAGCTCGATGTAATGAATGGGCAGGCAAGTCATTGAGATAAGGTTGCACAATGTGCTTGATGTCATGAAACGCATAAGACATCGCCCTTTGAAAAGTTTCTCCAGCATTCTTAAGCCCAAAAGGTAATTTACAATAAGCAAATGTCCCCCATGGACAAATGAAAGCCGTTTTTGGTTGGTCGGTAGGTAGAATATTGATTTGATTGTATCCAGAAAAACCGTCCATAAAGGAGAATATTTCACTGCCGGCACAATCATCAATGATTTGATCGATATAGGGAGTTGGGTGATTTTCCTTTGGACAAGCTCGATTAATGTCCCTATAATCGATGCATATTCTTATTGTTCCCTGCTTTTTGTTAACCGGAACAATATTCGATACCCAATCCGTTAACGGGATCGGATAAATGAAACCTGCTTTCAACAGTTTTTCAACTTCTGCTTTAATTGCAGCACCTTTTCGTGGGTGAATCTGACGCAAAAATTGCCAGACGGGTTTAGCATCCAAGTAAGTCTTGATCTCATGAACAACAATCGCGGGATCAATTCCTAGCATTTCCTCATAGGACCAGGCAAACACGTCGCAAAATTCTTGAAATAGGGCCTTCTATAATTGAATTTCGTCATCTGTACACGAGGCACCTATATGAATGTTCTCAACAATTCCGGGCTTAACCGAAATGTCAATAGGAATAGTTCGAGAGATGTTTCCCAAATTTAACTCTGAATCGGGATGTTTCATTGGATTCTGAGGTTCCTTGACATATTCAGTTGTAAAAATTGATGAGAAATCATTTTCAAAACGATCATCCTCAGGTAAAAACGAAGATCTGTGATGGAGATCTTCCCATGGTAAATCATCTACACATAGGATTTCACGCATTTTCTCATCAGAGTGAACAAGTTCAGAAAACGTAGTTAAATATGAAGTTGATGTGAAAGGTGATTCCTCACGGACCACATTCATTAAGTCATTTTTGGTTGAACACGATTCAGCAAACGACTGCACAGCTTCATAGGCAATTTCATATGGACTCAAAGGCATGGAATTACCAAATGATTCTATCTCAGTTTCAGAAGGGACGATCCAAGGATCATCATAAATAACGGTGTCTGATGTAATCATATGAATGGTTGTGAATGAAGATGACGTGTTGATTGGAGGAAAAGGAAAAGTTCCCAGTAAACCGGCAACTTTTACTAATCCTACTCCAACATCCTTATATGGGATAGTCGTTTTACCAACATGCTGAATACTCTCCGAAGAGACTGGGTCAGATGAAAAGTAAGCCAGCTAGTTTGTTGTTACAATCTTTCCATTGTGTGGAAACTTTATTACTCGAAAGACCGATGAAACGACTGTTGTCATAGCGTAAGACCAACTTCGACCCAAGAGAAGGTTGTAATCTAGAGGGGCATCAACCACCTCCACATCTAGACTAACGGTTTTTCCTTCAACCTGTTATCACAAAATCAAGCACTGAAGGCTGCTAATCAGTAAGACTCTGTGTAACTATTTCAAACCAGACTTTTGACTAAGGCTTAGCCTCCTTAGCCTGAGAGGGCTCTCTCAAAGGGTTATTGATTTTAAATATTGATGAGATGGCTAACTCTTACAAAGTAAATTTAACATATAAGTTGGCTGGACAGACCTTACAAATATTTCCATTGGGCTCATGGAGTTAATCATCATTTCAGCAAACTATAAAACCACTCATTCATAGAAGTCAGGGCATGTAATGTTTAAACACTCAAAACACCTCTCATAGAAACCTCAACTTACAAATACACACAGGAAATCAGAGCAGCAGAGTGAATTCTGAGTGATTGTGTATCTATAAAGCTGTAAAACATAAAGGATAAAACAAAACTACATATATCTTGAGCATTTGAAACAATGTATGAATCCTGAGAAGAAAAAGCAGTCATTTGTATTACTGAAAATAAGTTCTTACATAAGCCAAAATAAACTCTATTTTTTTCAAAAACATCCAACCATTTGTACATCATCTCTTCTGCTATATATAGATCTCTTTACACAACTTAGATTCCTCTTCTAGGATGAGGAAAATTTGAATTCTACCTGACCTGACACCTAATGACACTCAAAACTAACTATTAAATGCAAATGACACCTAACTAGCAGTCCTAGAGACCTAATCCAACTAGGAGTGTAACTCCTTATCATGATTCAAACACCTTATCTAAGCATTTAAAGCATTCTTTGACACCTAAAACTCCATGAAGTCGAATTTGATGAAGCCTCCCACGTGGTCACCCAACTGCTGATGACAAACCCTAGAAATTAGGGAACATGTTTCCCTGTTTTTAGGTTTAGATCCTTGAAAATTGCAGAGCCTTTATTTCTTCATTCATGGTACATTTTACGAAACTGAAGGAGGTTTTTGTAGCCCATGATGTCTAGAACAAAAACCTCTCCCGGTTGTTTAAAGCATTCCTCCAGCTGTTCAGAATCTGTCCTTGAAAAACACGTGTCAAACAGGAAACTGTCCCTTGCTCTGTTCTGGCTAAACAATAGGTCTTGGGACAGAGGTCATAACTTCTCGTAAAAAATGTATTTGGAAAAACTGAAGGAGGTTTTTGTGAAAAAATCTATGCTGAACAAAAACCTCTTTTGGTGTTTTGAAAAACTTCTCCAGCTGCCCAGAATAAGTCTTTGAAAAACAGGTGTAAAACAGGAGATGAAAAACTGCACCTACAGCAGTTTCGTAGCGCAACTTTGACCACACATTTCTCCCACCTCAGAATGGAATTGAAGAAACTGAAAGAGGTTTCTGTAATTCAACATGTGAGGAAGAAAAGCATCTTTCATTTTTCAAAATTGAGTTCTCAGCTGCTCTGAAAAGCTTCTCGAAGTTACCTAGTAAAACAGTTTTCTCTGTTGAAACAGGCTGCTACAGGGGTTTCGCAGCGCACTGCGAAAACACTGATTTCGTAGCGCAAGGTTTAGAATGCGTATGTATCTTTATTCCTTGAATTTTCCTTTTGATTAGGGCTCAAACCTTCTCAAGTGATCTTATTACACCTCTGCAACAACATCCCTCTCCTTTTTCTTTCAAGGTAGATCCTCAAAAAACAAAACTGTCACCTTCAGTAGTTTCGTAGCGCGCTACGAAACTGCTGAGTTGTTTCAAAAATCATAGTTTCAACCCAAAACTTTGCTATTTGAGAACTTTTGTATTAAAACATTCTTTCAAATGTTTCAAGACCCTCCAAAACTGAATGGAAATGTTTGAAAAGATTATACCAAGCATAACTACCAAAACTTTGAAGCATATCCTTACTTGAAGTGAGATTTCTTTATGGAGATCCTTTTTTTTTCTTTGAAATTTTGTCAGTGATAATAGTGGCTCCACTTGGGATAGTGTGCCCTTGTGGTACGCTAAGAACCTACAGTTCCAGTGCCTTATCCTCTTTTGATGAACAAAAATTTATTTGACTAACATCTTCTTCAAGCTTCTTGGGCCTTCACCTCGGGCTTAAACTTGATGATCACTGTGGGAAAAAGAAAACTACCACTACTAAAAAATGCTCAATCAACCTTGAGCTTATTTGTACATTTCTACCTACCTACCCTATCAGCTGCAACTTCTTTCTGCTCAATCAATGTGAAATTTCCAATGTAGCCAATCCTTTGTTTTATCTGATATTTGATTTCTTTGACTGCATCGGAATTCAGAGCCAATATGATAGTGTGATGACCGCTGCCACTGAAATTGTCTCTGATCTTTATAGGAAACCTGAAACACTGGAGAGTAAAACTCTTCCATGTAGTTAGCTATAGGATCCCAGAATACATGATCAGCTTGATTTTTCTTGCAACTTTCCGGCTGTGCAAACTGATCTTCAACAACAGTGTTCAGTTCCTCAATCATGAAAGAGAAAGGAACCAGCATTCTCTCCTTGCGTTCTTCCATAGAAAACTTCTGAAAATAATGATCATGATTATGAAAACTATATGCCTGAATTTGACCTTCTAAACCTTTAATTTCTTTCTCAATGTCCTCAGCAACTTCATCCAAAAATCTCATCTTATCCTCTGTCTTGCAGTCAAAGGATTTTAGATATGAGGACAAGGACAAGGACAAAGGAAAATTTTCATTTGTTTCTCCATTACTATGATCATTATTCCATTGTTTGAAACCTTGAACTGAAGGAGAGTTTGCCACCACCTCTGACCTATCTATCCATTCCTCCAAAAACATAAGCCATAAGTCTTGAAATGACTTAATGGATTTGATAGGAAAACTTTCAATCCATTGTTTACATTTCCTTGAAGTGAATCATAGAATAACATAATGAAAACATCCTCATGTTTAACTCTAAGAAGCTCTGAAAATTCACAAAAATCTGATATATGCTTCAAAGTTAAACTCAAATCTTCTCCGTTGAATTTTGGACCATTCCTTAGAAAATATGCATCCTTGGGAAAATGATTTGGGAAACCATGAATTCCTGAAAAATCTATGCATGCATACCTTGAAATAAGAAAGGTAGTGTCTGGGTCCTTCATAACTCCAGTGGAATCACCATGAACCTATGAATTTCGAATTCTTCAACAATGGAGTCGCCAAGGCAGTTTTGCAGCCTCAAAAACCTTCTGAGCTCCTGCTACCTTCAGAAGTTCAGCTTCATGATTTCGGGAAAGAATAATCTTCACGCTCCCGGCAGACACACCAAAATGTTATCACAAAATCAAGCACTGAAGGCTGCTAATCAGTAAGACTCTGTGTAACTATTTCAAACCAGACTTTTGACTAAGGCTTAGCCTCCTTAGCCTGAGAGGGCTCTCTCAAAGGGTTATTGATTTTAAATATTGATGAGATGGCTAACTCTTACAAAGTAAATTTAACATATAAGTTGGCTGGACAGACCTTACAAAGATTTCCATTGGGCTCATGGAGTTAATCATCATTTCAGCAAACTATAAAACCACTCATTCATAGAAGTCAGGGCATGTAATGTTTAAACACTCAAAACACCTCTCATAGAAACCTCAACTTACAAATACACACAGGAAATCAGAGCAACAGAGTGAATTCTGAGTGATTGTGTATCTATAAAGCTGTAAAACATAAAGGATAAAACAAAACTACATATATCTTGAGCATTTGAAACAATGTATGAATCCTGAGAAGAAAAAGCAGTCATTTGTATTACTGAAAATAAGTTCTTACATAAGCCAAAATAAACTCTGTTTTTTTCAAAAACATCCAACCATTTGTACATCAGCTCTTCTGCTATATATAGAGCTCTTTACACAACTTAGATTCCTCTTCTAGGATGAGGAAAATTCGAATTCTCCCTGACCTGACACCTAATGACACTCAAAACTAACTATTAAATGCAAATGACACCTAACTAGCAGTCCTAGAGACCTAATCCAACTAGGAGTGTAACTCCTTATCATGATTCAACAACCTTATCTAAGCATTTAAAGCATTCTTTGACACCTAAAACTCCATGAAGTCGAATTTGATGAAGCCTCCCACGTGGTCACCCAACTGCTGATGACAAACCCTAGAAATTAGGGAACATGTTTCCCTGTTTTTAGGTTTAGATCCTTGAAAATTGCAGAGCCTTTATTTCTTCATTCATGGCACATTTTACGAAACTGAAGGATTTTTTTGTAGCCCATGATGTCTAGAACAAAAACCTCTCCCGGTTTTTTAAAACATTTCTCCAGCTGTTCAGAATCTGTCCTTGAAAAACACGTGTCAAACAGGAAACTGTCCCTTGCTCTGTTCTGGCTAAAAAATAGGTCTTGGGACAGAGGTCATAACTTCTCGTAAAAAATGTATTTGGAAAAAATGAAGGAGGTTTTTGTGAAACAATCCATGCTGAACAAAAACATCTTTTGGGTTTTTGAAACACTTCTCCAGCTGCCCAGAATAAGTCTTTGAAAAACAGGTGTAAAACAGGAGATGAAAAACTGCACCTACAGTAGTTTCGTAGCGCAACTTTGACCACACATTTCTCCCACCTCAGAATGGAATTGAAGAAACTGAAAGAGGTTTTTGTAATTCAACATGTTAGGAAGAAAAGCCTCTTTCAGTTTGCAAAATTGAGTTCTTAGCTGCTCTGAAAAGCTTCTGGAAGTTACCTAGTAAAACAGTTTTCTCTGCTGGAACAGGCTGCTACAGGGGTTTCGCAGCGCGCTGTGAAAACACTGATTTCGTAGCGCAAGGTTTAGAATGCGTATGTATCTTTATTCCTTGAATTTTCCTTTTGATTAGGGCTCAAACCTTCTCAAGTGATCTTATTACACCTCTGCAACAACATCCCTCTCCTTTTTCTTTCAAGGTAGATCCTCAAAAAACAAAACGGTCACCTTCAGCAGTTTCGTAGCGCGCTACGAAACTGCTGAGTTGTTTCAAAAATCATAGTTTCAACCCAAAACTTTGCTATTTGAGAAATTTTCTATTAAAACATTCTTTCAAATGTTTCAAGACCCTCCAAAACTGAATGGAAATGTTTGAAAATATTATACCAAGCATAACTACCAAAACTTTGAAGCATATCCTTACTTGAAGTGAGATTTCTTTATGGAGATCCTTTTTTTTTCTTTGAAATTTTGTCAGTGATAACACAACCCCTATAGATAAATCCTGTAGAATGGCAGAAGGATGAAACCCTTGGCCATCAAAGGCCTTTAGAATTGTCGGGGATTTATTTAGCGAAGGAGAACCAAGCGATCTCCAACACTGTATTGACATAATACACATTGAGGCTCCCTCATCAATTACAGTCCGATGAATAGGCCTGTTTTTTACTATCACTAGAATCTGGAAAGCCATTTGATGAGGCAAACGTGGTGTACTATTTTCTAGATCGAAAATTATTAGGTTTGGGTCCTGAACATCAACAGCTCCTATAGCCGACAAAAGTAATTTGCGTTGTGCTGGGCACGATTGCAACACTTCCAAAGCCGACATTGGTGAGGGTGAAACAGCTAAATCCTCAACAATTTTATAATTCTGAGCCACTCTCGCATGTGGATTGAAAGCTGACTTTCGAAGTATACCCTTGGCGGGCGGTTTGATTACCAAGTCTGGATTAGGTTTCTCGATCTGTAGTGGATCGGAACCAGGAGCTTAGGTTGATGGATTAAAATGAGAATATTCTGCTTCTTTACCATCAACAGGACTTTTACTACCATAATCTTGCGATCGAGTCGCAATCCTAACATGGGACATCATCAGTATGGGTTCTTCATTGGCACTCGAGGATGAACCTATCATCTTACTCTCTTGAGCCTGAAAAGGATCCTTCAAAACAACAGGAGTTTGGGAACCCTTGACAATTTTCGCAACCTCTGCACAATGAGGGCAGTCTCTTGTAAAATGTTCATCATCACAAATGAGACAAGGATAACGAGGTTTGCACTTTTCATCATTGGATTTCGCCTTTTCAGGTTTCTCCTTTGAACTTTTGTCCGTTTTATTCTTCTTCTTTCCTTTCTTCTTCCCACCGGATTTTGATTTGGCTGTAGATGACTCTACAACGTGAATATCAGCGGAAATCTCTACAGAGAATCTCCTGTTGGGGAATCAGGCAAGGTTATAATGGGAGAAGAATTCTTGGAAGACTTCTTCTTACTTTTAGTGTTAACCATGCCAATCATACCATCAGCGGCATGAGATCCCGAAGGAGCTGCAACGATTTGATTTTGCTTGGGAAGATCGGGGATTTTTTCGTGTAATGTACCCGACTGAGTATAGGCCAAGTCAAGGTACTGTGCTTGAGCAATGACTTGCTCCTCAGTAACAACTCCGGCTTTAGCAACATCTTCAGTGATCTTTGGCAATAAAGATTTTACAAACCACTCTGCCAAGATTTGATCTGGAATAAATACCTTCACTAAACGACGTCGTCTCCACTCATGAATATGATCTGAAATGTAAGTGGATGTCAATTTTTTTAGCGAAGTTAACAGTTCCGTGCCATTGTCATATCGGACTGGCAACTAAAAATTAGTTAAAAATGAGGTAGCTAACTGACTAAAATTATAAAAAGTGCCTCGCGGTAACTCAATGTACCACTTGGCTGCAAGACCAATTAGAGTGCGCTGGAAAAGTCTAAGACAGATTGAATCATCTGTGATGGAGTTAGATGCACACCAGAGGTGGTAAGTCATCACATGGTTTGACGGGTCCTCTCCTGATTTACCTTCGAACTTGGGAATGTCACTAGGCAACTTATTCGGCATTGGCGGCCAAAACGAAAGATAATTAATGGGATCGTTCGTTAGGCGCGACAAGTCAGGTAAGTCCAAAGTTGCAATAAATGGTAACTACCGATTAGGATCCCTAAAACTCTGGGTCATGAGACCAGCCCCAGGAGGAGGATATCCAGTATAACTAGGAATAGGAATCGCATTTGGGATATTGTATCCTCCCGGAAAACCAGGATTAACCGGACCGTACTGGGGTTGTTGAGGTTGTTGATAAGTGTACCCAGGATACGGTTGATACTGATAGACTGGCTGCTGGACAGCAGAACTGAATTGGTAATGTCCCTGGTATGGTTGATAGGTGAATTGTGCTTGACTTGTGACAACCGTACTTAAACCAGGTTGTCCTACAAGCATCTGAACCGAAGTTTGAATCGTAGATCCAGACGGTGGTAAAGATGTCTGAGGAGTAGATACAGGAACAGTAGAAACTGGAGCTGTCGATACTCTAGAAGTAGGTGGGGTAGATTGAACATATGTTGCAGCAGTTGTAGTAGTCGTTTGAGGTGCAGTACGAGGTGTACTAGGCCTAGGCTAAGAAACTACCGAAGGTACAGAAGTTTGAATGTTAGACTAGACTGGTTGCTGGGATGAACCAGAAACTAAGGGTTGTCCAGTTTGAGATGACAACTGTACACTTGGCTGCAGCACCTGTTGGGTTTGCGATGGATCCCACACTATATTCATTACGGGGTACTGACCCATAACTGGTTGAGAATACTGAGGAACATAACCGGATTGAGGGTAGGATTGATAATTGAAAGGTACATTTCCCTTTCCTTGAACATACGTTTGACCTTGGGGCGGTTGGAAACCTTGGTTCGAGTATTGACCTTGGGGTTGATACCCTTGAGGCACATACTGATACTGGGGTTGACCTTGAAGTATAAATTGATACTGGGGTTGACCTTGGGGTACATATTGAGTTTGGGGTTGATCTTGAGGAACATACTGTCCCATAGGTATGTACTGTCCTTGAGGTTGCCTCCCAGATGCAAATTGTGTACCTTGAGGTTGCCCCCCAGGCGTTAATTGAGGCTGCCCCCCAGGCGGTAACTGGCCACCTTGAGGTTGAGGATTGGGAATAGAACCTGACATCATAAGAATGTCTTCTACACTCAACGGCTTAATACCATTGCTTCCAGTTAATAACCCTTGATCAATGGGTTGAGGAGATGCTCCCGAAAAAGTACCAGAAAGTGATTGATACCCAGAGGGAACAGAAGGACCACTGTACAAAAAATATTCGAGTGATTGAGTAAACATGGATGATTGTCCTGCCATATTTACGAAAGTATAAAAACCTCTAGGTGTTGAGTGATAAGGAGCACGAGGTGGTGAAAAACTTAACCCTAAGTTTTCTAAATAATTAGTCAAAGAAAGATACCAAGAACTACTCCTAGGAGGACTATAAAAATTGATTCACGCTCCCTTAGTTCAATAACAAGTTGATTTTCAGGGATAGGGATGCCTACTTCTTCTTCCGGAGCAAGTTGTTCAATAGAAATAAGTCCAGAAGGAAGATCTTGGGTGATTACTCTTTCTACCCTAGGTGAACCAGGACCACTAAAAGTTGGAGAAACAAACCCTGATGTCGGAGTAGTAGCAAATTCACTTTCAGGCTTGGATATTTCAGGTTCTTCACCTATATCACTAGTAGATGAAAAACTACCAGCAATTTCGGAAACAGACACTGACTGCGGATTATACTCTGCTACTGGCGTTTGAAAATCAGGATGTACTATCAAAGAAGATTCTCCTTCCTCGGGTGACCCAACTCTACTGTCTCTAGGAGTTACGAGGACTTTTAAGCCTTCAAGTTGGCTTGGCACTTCCTTAGGAGGTTGGCCCCAAAGTCTACGACACCTCCTCAGTAACTTAGCCACGTTTACTAACTCAGGAGACTGGCCCCGAAGTCTAGGGGACTGCCTTGGTAATTCAGCCACAGTTAAACACTTTTAACTACTTCACACGCAAACAAAGTAAAATTTCAATAAAAAGCACCTAAGGTCTCTAAAGAGCCAAACAAATTTGAATCACATGCCTAAAGAATCTAGGAGATCAAACACACACAAACAATAACTTTCTGGACTGAAAACACTAGTTGGTGATGAAATCCAACGTTGCAGAGTTCAGTACAGAAATGGCGGTTGGAACAGTTACCCCGGCAACCTGCTTAATGAATAGACTGGCACAAGTTCCTCCACTTAACCGTCTCGAGTGAATTGAACCCCCCAGAAAATCCAAGTGAGTAGCCGATGTCTGCTCCAGGTAAAGTGGGATCTTCCCACCACTGTCACCTTAGGAAGAGTCCTAAAGAATATGGCCACTAAGGTTACCAAGTGAGACAAATACACCTAGGGGAACAGTCTACGATCTGATATGCACGCAAGGGCAGAGTAGTAAGCTCAATCCCCTTGAAGGCTCCTTGACACAATCCAAGGTTTACCAACAAGTCACCCCAGGCTCCTCGATAATGGTTAATCCGAGGTTTACCGTTTTTAATACGTGAATATCTAGCGTCGTTCCCAATGAGGAAGGATTGATTCCCACACTGGTTCAGACACGATCTCGTGCTTCTCCTTTAAGAGGAGATTTCCCAGAGCATAAATGCAACAATTGGATTTCTTCCCTACCACAAGATACAACTACTTGTTTGTTTTTACTGTCTTGGAGAGTTAATTACTCTCCTACTCCAAGGCACTAGCCTAAGCTAAGTTGGTGTATCAGAGCCCTAGAAATAAAAATGCTACTAGGTGAATTTTACTTTAAGCGTTAATTTTAGTGTTTTTTGTTTAAGTCCAAAGGTGCAGAGATGAAACTCGTGGTATGAAGACTCGACTCAAAATCACTAAAAATGCACCTAAGATGATCTAAACAATCTTTTTCTCTTCGATGAACTTCTAAACTAAGAAAGAGTTTGAGAATGCAAATACTTTTTAAACACAAATCTTTCTCAATTAAACAAATTAAAAGAAGAGCTTTTCCTTTCCAAATCACTCAAAATGAAACAACTAGTTATTTCACAAAAATTTCCCTTTTCGTTTCAAAGCACTCAATCACTACAAAAAGCAAACTTTTTTCAAAAGAGATTTTTTATATTTTTTAATAAAACACTCAAAACTAATGAAAATGACTAACTTTGAGAGCTACAAATTATAAAAACCTATTTGACGTCAAAGCCTACTAAATGTCTTTTTTAAGGATGTTTTACTCAACTAGATGCAAGCTAAGGACTAATTTATGCAGAATCACAAATCAGTCAAGAAGAACCAATTTCGTTTTCTTTTTGAAAATGAAAATCCAAACTCTCAAACACAAGCTTTTCGAAGTTTTGTAAAGAGAAAACTCAAAGTGGATTCCTCAAACAAGGGGAGATTTCATAAATGGTCAGACTCATAAGAAGGCTGGTAGACACTAAGGTGATCTGAAGTCCCTACAGCTTCTAAGCTCAAAGCCACTACACAACCAAAATGAAAAACAAACTCAACAAGCAAAACTCCTAGGAATTTCACCTAAAACCCTAACACTAACGAAATCAATCCAAGGAAAGCTTCTGACAAGTTATATGCAGGTCTGGGTAGTGGATAACAATTTCTAAAGACAAACTAAGCTGACTAACAGAGGAAATTTTAGGGTTTTCAAAATTTTGACAGGGTCCGCAGGCCCACAGTTGGCACAGGTGCGGTCCCGCTCTATGATAAAAGCCAAGCTGCGGGTAAGTACGCACTGTGTCAAACGGCTAGGGTGCGGTCCTCTCCCAAAGCTATGAAAAACGAAAAATAACCCTGGATCTACAAACTCTACCCAATTTTACACACAACAAGCCAAAAACAGAAACAAAAATAGAGTTTCTCAGGTCAAAGTAAAAACAAGGAAAACAATCAAGTCCCCAGTATGGTCACCATTTTGTCACGCGGAATAGGTCGATCTTGCGGACAAGATAGACCTTCCTAGAATCTAAAGAAGACCTAATGACAAGAAAACCAACCAGACACTATCTTTCTTTAAATATGCTTTGATAAACAATAGCAAACAAGTGTTTTTAGGGCCTACCTTAGGTCCAACGCAAACTTGTGGATGCCCTCACTTCTTCGATCCAAATGAGCTCCTTTTCGCGAATCTGCAAACACAAACAAGGCAAACAAATTAAGTAGCACCTGAAAATCCAATTGCATAAAACATATTTAACATGAAAGTCAAGGAGTCCATGAAAAAAATAACATGAGATACTTGTTGAGAAAAATGAGTTTGATTGTATTAATTCAAAAGAAGAATAACTTTACAACCTTTGCCTTGACGCTGTACAAGCTCCTCCTAGGGTCCAACAAGACGTCTCCTCTACTTTGAAAAGTTTCACTCACTCCCCAATGAAGCCAAAAAGATGTGTGATCTCTCCTCTTAAGCTCAACTACGAAGTCTTGATTTCACAAGCATTTACCCTCAAAAATGTTCAGCTTCTAACCTCTCTAGCAACCAGCCCAATGCCTATATTTATAGTGCAATGGAGGGAGGTTACTAGGTCCTCCTTCAAAGGGATAAAGCCCTCCTTTAAAGGGATAGCTCCTCTCATCAAGGGATTAGCTTCTTCTCTTTTGGGATGCATGAACCACCTCAGAGCGAACAAGCCACGTCAAAATTCCTTCTAGAAACCTCTAGAATTAACCCAAAGTGAGTTTTTTAAGATAAAACTTGCGCCTTTTGAATTTCACAAGGGTCCGAACCTACACCGTTAGGGACAGAGCGGGTAGGTCCACAGTTTTTGTACACAGAAGGTTCAGGACCGCAGGTGACCATGAGAGAAAGTGCGGAACTAGAGTTACATTGATTTTTAAAGTCTTTCTCTCATTTCCAAAGCTTGATTTGAAGAACTGAGGTCTGAGACTTGCTTAGGAGGATAGTACAAGTGATGATAGACCTATACTGACTGCAAATAATCATGGTGACAATATTTTTGTGTAACAGACCCGACCGAATGCATTTACACAAAAACCCTCACCCAACCCACCCGAACAAGTTTACATGGATGCCCTTGGCTGACCTACCAGAACGAGTTTACATGGATGCCCTCAAACAACCTGCCCGAACGACCCACCCGAATGAGTTTACACGGATGCCCTCAAATGAATTGCCTGAATGAGTTGACATGGACACCCTCAAATGACTTGCTTGAACGAGTTTACATGGGTGCCCACAGGACCGAAATGAAGACACAATGGAGAGTTGGGAAAACAAGCTGCACGAATGTGCACAAAGCCCACCCAGGTCACAACTTAGCATTTTTGATACGGGCTCATGTGCCCAGGTGCACCCTCACACTTAATGGCCTGCACGAATGAGTTTACATAAATGCCCTCGCCCGACTCGACCGACCTGCCTAATAAAGTTTACACAGACGCCCTCGCCCAACCCGCCTAATCAAGTTTACACGAACGCCCTCAAATGACCCGCCAAAATGAGTTGACATAGACACCCTCAAATGACCTGCCTGAATGAGTTGACATGGAAGCCCTCAAACGACCCATCTGAACAAGTTAACATGGGTGCCCACACAACCAAAACGAAGGCACAAGGGAGAGACGGGAAAACGAGCTACACGAATGTGCAAAAAGCCCACCACAGGTCACAACATAGCATTTTTGATACAGGCTCATGTGCCGAGGTATGCCCTCACACTAAACGACTTGACCAAACAAGTTTATAGACACCCTCACCCGACCTGCCTGAACAAGTTTACACAGACTCCCTCGCCTGACCCACCCGAATGACCCGCTGAATGAGTTTACACCGATGCACTCAAATCACCCACTCGAACAACCCACCCAAACAAGTTGACACGGATTCCCTCAAACGACCTGCCCGAATGTGTTTACATGGGTGCTCACATGACTGAAATGAAGGGACAAGGGAGAGGCAGGAAAATGAGCTACACGAACATGTACAAAGCCCACATGGGGTCACAACTTAGAATTTTTGATACGGGCTCATGTGCCTGCCCGCGCCCTCACACTGAATGACCCAACTGAATGAGTTTACATGGATGCCCTCCCCTGACCTGCCCGAATAAGTTTACATGGACGCCCTCACCCGTCCCGCCCAAATGATTTTACATGGATGCCCTCGCCTAATCTGCCTGAACGACTCACCCGAACGAGTTTACACGGATGACCTCAAATGACCCACCCAAATGAGTTGACACGGATGCCCTCAAATGACCCACCCGAATGAGTTTACATGGGCACCCACACAACTAAAACAAAGGGACAAGGGAGAGCCGGGAAAATGAGCTAGACGAACATGCACAAAGCCCACCCCGGGTCACAACTTAGCATTTTTGATACAGGATCGTGTGCCCAGGCATGCCCTCACACTGAATGACCCAACTGAATGAGTGTACATGGACACCCTTGCCCGACTCGCTCGAACGAGTTTACATGGAGGCCCTCGCCTGAACCGCCTGAACAAGTTTACATGAATGCCCTCGCCCAACCCGAACGACCCGCCCTAACGAGTTTAGAAGGACGCCCTCAAACGACCCACCTCAACAAGTTTACACGGATGCCCTCAAGCAACCTGACCAAATGAGTTTACATGGATGCCCTCAAACGACCTGCCCGAATGAGTTGAC
The DNA here is from genome assembly GCA_031772625.1 of Pinus tabuliformis. Classification (NCBI taxonomy): domain Eukaryota; kingdom Viridiplantae; phylum Streptophyta; class Pinopsida; order Pinales; family Pinaceae; genus Pinus; species Pinus tabuliformis. Next base: position 20,923,073 of record CM062815.1, read on the forward strand.
ATGGATGCCCTCAAAAAACCCGCCCAAACTAGTTTTCATGGGTGCCCACACAACCGAAACAAAGGGACAAGGGAGAGACGGGTAAACAAGCTACACGAATGTGTACAAAGCCCACATCAGGTCACAACTTAACATTTTTGATACGGGCTCATGTGCCTGGGCGTGCCCTCACACTGAATGACCTGACCAAATGAGTTTACACGGACACCCTCGCCCGACCTGATCGAACGAGTTTACATGGATGCCCTCAGAGGACCCACCTAAATGACCTTCCCACACAAGTTTACACGAACACCCTCAAACGATCCACCTGAACGAGTTGACATGGACGCCCTCAAACGACCTTCCCAAACAAGTTTGCATGGGTTCCCACATGACCAAAACGAAGGCACAAGGGAGAGCCTGGCAAACGAGCTACACGAACGTGCACAAAGCCCACCCCAGGTCACAACTTAGCATTTTTGATATGGGCTGGTGTGCCCGAGTGTTCCCTCACACTAAATGACCTACCTGAATGAGTTTACATGAACACCCTCACCCGACCCGCCCAACCCACCTGAACAAGTTTACATGGACGCCCTCACCCAACCCACCCGAATGACCCGCCTGAATGAGTTTACACGGATACCCTCAAACGACCTGCCTAAACGAGTTGACACAGATGCCCTCAAACAACCCACCTGAATGAGTTGACATGGACGCCCTTAAACAACCCGCCCGAACAAGCTTACACAGATGCCCGTAAATGACCCACCCGAACAACTTTACATGAACACCCTCGAACGACCCGCCCGAACAATTTTATGCCAACGCCCTCAAACGACCCGCCGAACAATTTTATGCCAACGCCCTCAAACGACCCACCCGAACGAGTCGACACAAATGCCCTCAAATGACCCACCCAAACGAGTCGACACAAATGCCCTCAAATGACCCACCCGAACGAGTCGACACAAATGCCCTCAAACGACCCACCCGAACGAGTTTACATAGACACCCTCAAACGACCCTCCCGAACGAGTTTACATGAATGCCCTCAAATGACCCTCTAGAATGAGTTTACACAGACACCCTCAAATGACCCACCCAAATGAGTTTACATGGGCACCCACACTATTGAAACGAAGGCATAAGGGAGAGTCGGGCAAACGAGTTGCACGAAAGTGCACAAAGCCCACCGGAGGTCACAACTTAGCAGCTTTTAATATGGGCTCATGTGCCCGGGCGTGCCCTCATACTGAATGACATGACCGAACAAGTTTATGCAGGCACCCTCAAACAACCCTCCCGAATGATTTTACATGGAAAACGACCCGCTTGAATGAGTTTACATGGCAAACGACTTGCTCGAACGAGTTTACATGATCGCCCTCAAATGACCTGCCCGAACAAGTTTACATAGCTGCCCTCAAACGACCCACCTGAAGGAGTTTACACGGGTGCCCTCAATTGACCCACCCAAATGAGTTTATGTGATCGCCCTCAAACAACCCGCCCGAACGAGTTTACATGGGCACCCTCAAATGACCCGCCTGAACGAGTTTACACAGTCTCCCTTAAATGACCCGCTTGAATGAGTTTACATGGCAAACGACCTTCCTGAACAAGTTTACATGGCCACCCTGAAATGACCCGCCCAAATGAGTTTACATGGCAAACAACTCGCCCGAATGATTTTACATGGAAAACGACTCTCAAACAACCCACCTGAATGATTTTACATGGAAAACTACCCTCCCGAACGAGTTTACATGGGTGCTCAAACGACCCACCCGAACAATTTTACATGGAAAAAAACTCGCTCAAATTAGTTTACACAGGTGCCCTCAAATGACCTGCCTAAAAGAGTTTACATCACAAACGACCCACCCGAATGAGTTTGCATGGGTAAACGACCCACCTGAATGAGTTTAAATGGGCAAACGACCTGTCCGAATGAGTTTACATGGCAAACGTCCCGCTTGAACGAGTTTACATGGGCTCCAACACATGACTGAAATAAAAGCACAAGGGAGAGTCGCGTAAACAGGGTGCATGAATGTGCACAAAGCCTACCCCCGTTCACAACTTAGAATTTTTAATATGGCCACATGTGCCCTGGGTGCCCTCAGACGACACGACATGACCTGACCTGACCCAACGCATTTGCATAGGCACCCACACATGACACATCCTGACCTGCCTGAATGAAATTTGGAGTTTCCATGGGTGCATGACCTGAACGAAATTTTGTGTTTTCGTGGGTGCACAACCTGAATGAAGGCACAAGGGAGTGTCGAGCAAACAAGTTGCATGAATGTTCAGAAGGCACACAGGAGGACATGACTTAGCATTTTCGGCATGGCCACGTGTGCCCAGGCACCCACACATGGCACGACATGACCCGATCAGCCCTGGGTGAGCCGACCCGACCTGCTTGAACGGGTTTGCATGGGCACACACACACAACATGACACAACCCAACCCGGAAAAAATTTGTGGTTTCCATGGGTGTACAACCCGAACAAAGTTTGGGGTTTCCATGGGTGCACGACTCGAATGAAGGCACAAGGGAGCATTGGGTAAACGGGTCACACGAACGTGTAGAAGACACACGGGGGGTCATAACTTAACATTTTTTGCACTGCCACGTGTCCCCGAGCACCCACGCATGGCACAACCCGACCCGCCTGAATGAAATTTGGGGTTTCCATGGGTGCATGACCTGAATGAAGGCACGAGGGAGTGTCGGGCAAACGGGTGGCACGAACATGTAGAAGGCACATGGGTGGTCACGTCTTAGCATTTTCTGCATGGCCACATGTTCCTGAGCACCCACACATGGCACGACACGACCCGACCCAACTCGCTTGAACACGTTTGCACGGGCACCGACACATGACACGACCGACCCGCCCGAACGAAATTTCATGTTCCCATGTGTGCATAGCCAAACAAAATTTGGGGTTTCCATGGGTGCACGATCAAGGCACGAGGGAGCATCGAGCAAATGGGCCGCATGAATGTGCAGAAGACGCATGGGTGGTCATGACTTAGAATTTTTTCATGGCCATGTGTGCCCACACACCCACACATGGCACGGTATGACCTGACCCACCCTGGGCAAGCCGACCCGACCCGCCTGAATGAAATTTGGGGTTTCCATGGGTGCACGCCCCAAACAAAGGCATAAGGGAGCGTTGGGAAAATGAGACGCATGAAAGTGAAGAAGGCACAACTTAGCATTTTCGGCATGGCCACGTGTGCCAGGGCACCCATACATAGCACGACATGGCATGAACCGGCCCGCCCGAACAAAATTGGGGGTTTCAATGGGCACACGACCCAAACTAAGGCACGAGGGTAGGAATATCTTTGAGTCTAATACATAAATATACCTAGTGTAACATGCCCTTAAGGTCTTCAACATTTTCTTTTGACTCTTCAACTCACCTATAACACTTTAAAGTACATTTATGAAGACTGAATCTAGTTACACTTTCTTCAACACCCCCTCTTAACTAGGGAGGTATTCATAAATCATTACAAGGTGTTTGGCTATTTTTCAACCTTTAATAACTCACATAAGAAAAACCAGATTGGCAACCCATCTATTATAGCATCATATTAGCCAACATTGTTCATAGCAAGGCCTTGAATAACAGCTTTATCTCTCATAAGATCAGAGCACAATGTTGACGAGGCCAATGGCTTATAAACACCTTAGTCATTATCTCTGAAGGTACATACCCACCCAGGTTTTCCCTAAGTATGACCTTCTAGGACAATTCTTGTCTTGGGTTCCTAGCCCTCAAAGAATATCACTCCTCTTTCCTACTTTTGTCTTGGATGCCCTACACATCCTCAAAGAGCATCAGATGCTAGATGATTTCCCAATCCTCCCATTCTTTCTTTCCAAGTGAAGACAAGAATGTTGTGTCTATTTCTTCCCCTTGATTGAGGAAGACATGCCCAAGTTTCCTCTGACAAGGAACTTGCCCAAGATCCTTTGTAGTTGGGAACTTGTTAGAACTCCCTCTTAGCTAGGGACTTGTCCATTCATCAACAACGTCTTCTTTGTGGGTCCTTCAGCTGCTTGATCTCCTTCTTTCCTTCGATGTCATGAAGTCTTTGTTTGAACTTCTTAGCAGGGTACCAGCCATCGATCACTTTCCCTCCTAGTTTGTCATGTCATTGCTCCCTTCGTGGAAAGTGGCCTTCTTGATATATATCAGGTCCTTTTTTTCATCTAGCTACTCCTTTGTCATCTTGTATATCCTTCATAATAATTATCACATGGGTGCTTAGTTGTACTTGCTTGTTCCCATACTTTGATTTAGTCGCCCTTCATGACTTCATCATGATATTGCTTCAACATCAAATGGTGCTTTTGTTGGATGGCCTCTTCATCATGACATATTTGTAGAGTTGAATCAGTTATATACACCTTACTATCTCCAAGACCTTCGTAGGTGTCAAGGGTCCTTTGATCTTTTTCTTCCTTTGTTAGAGTTGCCATGCCTTCTTTCGAGATATGTTGAGGAATATTTTCAAATAGTTATTCTTTGTGACCACGATGTTCTTCACATGCTTGATCTCTTTCTTCATTTGCATATTCTTGGATTGATTAGTCAACCACCTTATACTCCTTATGAGAGCACTTCTTCATGTTGACCTTTACTCCATTCTAGTACATGCCTCTGAGCATATCGATGGCAAAAGAGATCCTTTTATTCTTGATCATGATTCTAGAACTTTTCCCATGACCCAATATATATGATGACATGACTTAAACTTTGATGCATACATACCTCATCTTGATTATGCTTTTATCATCTTGTCTTATTTGATAGTTCTCCTTGATTGGTGTAGCCTTTCTTGCTTCATCTGCTCTCACCTATATATCATCCTTTCTTGAATCCCATAAATGGGACTCCCAATTAGACATCTACCCCCTTATGTACGAACCTTATTTTGAAGATTCTATCAAAGGATCTTGAACACCCTTACCTTGGAAATATTTATTCCTTTGATGATGGAGGCCTTCTAATAATTTTGATCATGACCAATCATTTTTTCATTATGGATGAGACCCTATAATAGGTATTCTCCTTCTATGTGAATATCTTGAGCTATATCTACACCGTGCTCCTATATTCTAGAAGATATCTTTAACCATGCAATCTGTTCTATTTCTATATGCTCCTATACTACTAAAAACTTTGAAAGAAGACTTTAAGCAAAGAGGTTGACTTAGTCATGGGAGGATCTTCCTTCTTTTGCTTCTTGTCATCTTCTTTCACTTATTGAGTTACATGAGTTCTTCCCTTTTTCTCTTGTTGTTTTTATCCTTCGTAAGTTTAGGACAATCCCTTTTGTAGCATCCATATTCTTGGCATCCAAAACATTGGACTTTGGACATGTAGTGGTCCCAACCAATTTGTTACTTTCCTTACAAAAAGACATTGAGGTATGCTCAGAAGGGGACATGTACTTACTTGATAGAGTTTGAGATGTAGTGAAATTACTTTGTTCTTGAAGACTTGATGGCTTGCCTTCCTTAGATCTTGATGTTCTTCAAGTTCCTTTCTTCAAATGGACTTGCTTGATGACTTGACTCTAGTGCCTTTCATTTTTCAAGATGGTGTAGCTCTATGTAGGTCCCTCTTTGATTTGTTCTTCTTGTAGGTGCCTTTATACAAGGCGTTTCTTCTTGCTTTGTACTCTTCCATGATGAATGATAGATGGTAGACCTTCTTGTCCTTGATGTGATTAAGAATTCTTGACTTGATGCTTCAACCTTACTGATGTTCTTGAGATTCCCTTTCCTTGATGTGTCACCTTAGCTCCGAAACCGCGTTGAAAAATCTGGGGCAATGGGGTATAGCGGGATTCTTCTAGACTTGATAACAATTTGTGAAGCTATTTTAAAATTTATCTTGTTATCTTAATCTTCTTCTCTTCCTATTAATGCATGTGTGTTTACTTAATCAAACTGGTGCTAAAAACATAAGAACAATAACACAAGATGTTGGCTCTCTGCTAGGGAAAAACCTCTCTCTCTTAGAGAGGAAAACCCTTTCGTAAATTTCTCTTATTGAAGCTTCTTATTGGTCATTGGTAAGCCCTAGACCCTTGACAAGAATATCCTCCAAGAAAAATTCAAGTCCTTCTTCCTCTCTACACTTTATTTCTTCTCGGCATTTCGTTCCCCAACACTATGTCCTTCTTTCAACTTTTGATAGTCCTTGGTGGACTAGCTCTAGAAGGGACTCCAACTTTTGATCCTTAGCGAGATCCTTTACCAATGAAGAAACCTTCATTCTCTTGACCAACTGAGCCTTTTTCTTGATGTGCAGTTGCAGACTCGATTTACACCAACTTTACTTCACCTGGGGTGATTTCCATTGCGACGAGACATGGAAACCCCAAATTTCCCGCACTTGGGAGGCTTTCGACAAGGTGGGACATGGAATCCTTGGGTTCCCTGCAATTTGGCGACTTTTTTGAAGGAGGAACTAGGAGACCCAATGTCATGCTCCTATCCTAGTGGTAGTATTTCAAACACACATAAGCGAGTGTGGCACCACCGTACTTTTTCCTTTTACCAATACTTAAGTACACAATTTGTGCCTACTTCAACACTCAGTCAATTTTCCAATAAGTGTTCTTAACAATGCAGTGAAAATAACTTACCATCTATTTATCTTCTTCAATTTCTCTTTCAACCCATCATGTCGTGTGGTCATGTTGCACTGCCCGTGGCCTGCATGAAACAACTCCACACCTGAACTATGAACCTGTCTGCCCGAATTTCTGTTCCGCGGTGCCCAAACTCTACCCGTCGATGTAGTCAATGGTGAGGGTGTGTGCCCCCCATGTAGTGCAGCCTGACTTCCTGGTCGGTAACTCACCTTGCTTTGCCTGTTACACAGTAATTTGTCACTAACTTCACCCCAGTCCTTCTACTATTTCATGTGTCTAGTAAAACATGCTCATATTGAACAAATGCTCTCTTATGTTGCTAATGACCCACTTTTCAAAGGTTTTTTACCTCGTTGCAAGAATTCACTTAATATATGTGACGGACCTCTGTCATAAATAGTCCAATCACACCCCTATCACAGGAGTACATCTATTTCCCACGAAGATCGGATTTCATGCCCCGGTGCGAGGCTATTTTCTATCTTTAGCGACGGTTTGACTAAATACATTGCCTACTAGCGATGTCGGTGCTAAAGCTTAGTTATGAACTAGCGACAATCTAGATTGGGCGAATTTTTTCCAATAGTGGGCCTTTGGGATGTCTCTGGACCTGGTTATTGGGTCAGTTTGGGTTGTCCTCCTCCCTCTGGCATGGTAGTTTAGTCTTTGTACTCCTTTCCCTGAGGATAAGCTCCCTCTCCCTCATTTCATGGAGACTACTTCTCCTATTAAATCACTAACCATTGCTATCACTTGGAGTTCTTCTCGTTGTACAGTGCTGCTACTGCTTTTGGGTTTGATAGATAGTTGGTGTGAGTGTGACAAGTGTGGGATTGCTTTGTTGTTTGCAAGAAGCTATGGAGTTCCCTTAACTTTGTGTAAAGCTTGTGAATGAGAGAGAGATATATCGCTATTTGGGAGACCCATCCTTGAGAGTGAATGCTTGAAGAAACACACTGGTTGGACCCTCTGAGAAGGCTTGTGACGTCAAGACTTGGTTGTAAGCTTTACTCTTGATTTATTATTAATACAATCAATTATTATTTCCTATGTCTTGTATGTAATTTAATTGGTAGCTCATGACTTGTTGACTTTATGAGTAAATAAATCATTGTTGCTTCTCGGTTACCTGCTCTGTTGTTTCTTTGTGGTGTTTCAGGTTGATTGCTCGTTAAGGAGAAGGAAACAAAAGCTAGAGTAGCGCAGCGGAACTTCATCAACCATTGGTTTGAGGTAGGTCTCCAATGATGACTGTTTAAGGGAATTAATTTGTGTTTTGTCCTTGTTGTGACTGGACCCACTCTAGGGCTAGAGGGGTTGCCTTTGTCCGTAGAGGGAACAATTTCCTACATCTCAAGTTGGCGACCCTGCTTGGGAGACCTTTGTAGGTTTCTGCCTTTGTTTGATCTTGTTTTGGTTTTGATTTGGTGTCTCTTGGATTTTGGGGATTAACTATCAGTGTTTTGGGTTACGTAGGTTGATCTAGAAAATCCCTCTATTGTCTGAAGGATTGACTAGTTTTTTTTGGGAGTTTCTTGTTCGTTTGTCATTGTTTTTAAGATCGTCGCTAAAAATAGTTTAATAGTCATGACTACATTACCTTGACTCTTTTATAAAGTCCTATGTGTCATTGAATCCCATCATATAGTCACGATAACTGTTGAAATCGGCTCATCGTGGAAGAGACGTGTACTCTGGCGATGACGTCGCTCTGTTGCTACAACTAGTGGCTGATCGTCCCTAGTTGCTTGTGTAATGCCCACAATGATTCCTGTAGAATTGTTTTTTCAATTCTACCTCCTGAATTCACCAGTCCTGTTGATCCCTTGCTTTCTTTCTCTTGCTCAGTAGCTTGTTTTTCATTCTTTATGGTTAAGGCACTCTCTCTTTGGCTTTATTGAATGAATCTTGCATTTTTGGCTATGTGACCTAGTTAGTTCTTTCAGGTTCTTGAATTAATTGGCTTGGTTGCTGGTTAGCCCAAGGTTCATTTGCAACTTTCTTGTCGATTTATTTGAGCCTTCTCCATTGCTTGTTTCTGGTTGATTTTTAGTGATGATTATTGAACAAATATTTAGTATTGATTCAATTTCTTTTCACTACTGAACATAGATCACAATTGTTTGGATCAACTGGTTTTTTTCATGCTTGCTTGTTTGTTTATTTTAAATTTAAAACAATCAAAATCAAAAGACTGCATTCATTTAGTATACGAAAGTGAAAGTGTATTTTCATTTCAAGTTTTCATATTCGAAAGAAAATGATAAAATCCATCATCAGTAGCATTCACGCACTGTAGGGTTGATGTGTTTTTGCATTGTGTCTCTTGGCTTATATTGGTTTTCTTTGTTTGGGAATGATCTCTCCACCCTCCTATAGGTAGGTGTTCATTGAAGTAAAAGGATGTTTCACTCATTCTAGCTGCATCCTAGGTTTTGTTGTATACATACGGTAAGGCCTGACAATTGAAACATAATTCAAGATCAAATTTAAAATGAACTGAATGAACTTAAAAACGCATTGGAACATAACACACACTATTTAGAAGTGTAGGCTAGAGATGTGCTCCAACATCATTAAACCTAGTCACTATTGTTTTCACTCAAGGTTGGGTGGTTCCTCCTTTTGTGACTCATTAGCGGTCTAGTATGGATTGTGCTCCCAATACCGTCGAGTATATGTTGGGAGACCCCACTAGGTTATCATCCTATATCCCTAGGAATCCGTCTTTTCCACCTTGCAAACTGTAACGCACCGAACACAGAATTCGGGAAGATTGACTGCTGTACAGAAAGTCCTTGGTTTTCATATGATCGCCAAGGTGTATATACAATTTTACGGGATGTTTGGTAAAACTTTTTCCTAGTTTCTCCAGAGCAGTCACTTTCATTCCTTTTCGGACTCCTTAAAATAAAAGGTCCATCTGAGCACTTGTCACTTCAGGCTCATTAAATATTCGAAGGCGATTAGAGTCATATTTTTGTCCTTTTCTCAACCCTTTAAAGATGAAAAGGTCAAGTTCTGTTCCTGTGTCTTAAAATTTATTTGACCACGTTCACACTTACCCTATTAGATCTTGTTGTGTTTTAGTTTGCATAGGGTTATTTCTCCTTACTCGATTAGTTATCCCTAGAGCTTTTGAGTTAAATCATCCTAGAGGAATCACCGATCCCGTCTCCCGTTCTAAGTGACCAAGGATCCCCATATTCTATTGCTCCTGAGGTACCAGTTGCTAGTGATACTCTTCCTGTTATTCCGAGTATCCAACCGCTTAACTCTCACACTCCAGAAGATGAGTCTTACGATATTCGTTGGAACCCCATTTGGGAGCCTTCCGAAGGATATTTTCCCCTTACTCCTCTTGGTGTTTTGGTCTTAATGTCTTCTTCTGACATGGATGAGACGAACCCCGTCACGAGTGAAGAGTCCTAGATGACAAGTGGTGAAATTCTTATACCGATGGAAACTTCACCCTTCCGTGTCACCTCCCTTGGTATCATGCTACCTTTACATTATAATGCTCTAGCTGATATCATGGGTTCTATGTCTCCCCTTACAAGTTCCATGTGGTCTCGTACTGTCACTGCAACTTCGGGATCTTTCACTCCCCAGATTCACAATGTGACATCTATCCCCACTATTCCAACCATTTGTGTGGCTTCCACAGCCCCCATTGTTAGTGCCATCACTGCATCTTCAGTTGTCACCACTGTTGTCGGGCCTTCAGTAGGTCCTTCACACAGTGGCCCTTCAGCACCCATAGCCGGGGTTATTGACCCTAGCCTTAGTGCCCCACCTTCTTCTGGTTCCATTCCAACAGGGGGGACATATGATCAATATCCTCAAATTCCTCAAAATCTAGATCCTCAAAATCCATTTAATTATTATGATTCTCGAGGAGCCCATATTTATCACCCTAGACCCATAGCATCTCAACCTTTTTTTGAGGTCTCGGTTTTGTTTTTTGTTGCTTGGGGTACCACGGCTTACCATGGTGGCCAACCACAGTCTTCAAATATTCAAGGATCACCCTATTAAGGTCAACCATCTTACGGACCACAGTATTACAGACAATCGTACTATGGGCAACCTTATTTAGGGAAAATTTTCAGCCCACAAGGACAACGCATTCTGGGACAACCTTCGGCCTTTGGTGGGTCTTCTTTCACGTACTTCGGGCAACCTTCTGGTAACTTAGGACAACCTTACATTCAACAAGGCCAACCTGGTACCCAATGTTACACAGTAATTTGTCACTACCTTCATCCCAGTCTTCCTACTGTGTCATGAGTCCAAATCATTCATGCTCATGCTCTCTGATGTTGCCAAATGACCCACTTTGCCAAAGTTTCTGCATCATCGCTACTGTTGTCAAAATAAACGTGTTGATGAGCGCTCCAAAACAGACCATACACACTGTCATCACGGAAGTACACGTGATTCCCGCGATGGTCGATTTTCATGAGACAACGCGACTGTTTCTTTTATTTTATCGCGATGACATGACCTTATCCGTTATGCAGTAGCGATGTCAGTGTGCCATAACAGTTATGTACCCGCGATGATCCAGTTTGGGCGAGTTTGTTCTAACAGCCGGCCTTCCAGAAGACTCCAAACCTGGTTGTTGGCCTTGTTTATGTCGCCCTCCATTCTCTGGCATGATTGTTCCATCATTTGTGCTACCTTCCTTGGAGATAAGCTCATCTTCCCACCATTCATGGAGACTCCTTCTCCTATTTAAGCTTTCACCATCTCTATGTGCTGCTAGTTTTTTGGATAGTTTTGGAATTCTTAGTCTTTGGAGTGTTGCTGATAGCGTTGTGAGCTTGATAGGTAGCTGGCATGACAAGTGTGGGATTGTTTGAGGGCTTGAGGAAGGTTGTGAAGTGCTTTTGATCTTGTGTGAAACTTGTGAGTGAGAGAGACTTGTATTGGGAGATCCATCTTCAAGGGTGAATGCTTGAGGAACATGCTAGCTGGACCCTCTTGAGAAGGCTTGTGACTTCAAGGCCTGGGTTGTAAGCTTACTCTTTTTCATATTTAATACAATCAATGAAGTTTTCCTATGTCTCATATGCAATGTACTAGATAGCTCATGATTTCTTGACTTTATGGGTAAATAGTTCTTTGTTGTATCCGGTTATGTGCTTTGTTGTATTTCCTTGCTTTGTTTCAGGTTGATTACTCCCTAGGAGAAAGAAGTGGAAGCTGGAGCACTGCAACGGAACTTCATCGACCACTGGTTGAGGTAGGCCTCTAACTTGAACTATTTAAGGAGAATTGTTGTTGATTTGTCCTTGTTTGTGATTAGACCCACTCTAGGGCTAGAGGGGTTGCTTCTGTCCACAGAGGGAACACTTTCCTACTTCACACCCAGCAAGTCCATCCTTTTAGACAAGTTGGTTAGTCTCAAATTCAACAAGGCTAGCTAATTGTCAAGCTTACTCAACCATCTAGTCAGTCTGGATAGCCTTTGGTTCCACAAGGTCAACCCATTTCCTAGCAAGTTCAAACTTCTGGGCAAATGGGCCAACCTCAACCTCAACCGGGCCAACCTTCTAGGTAGATGGATGAACCTTTGTCTTCTCAGGGACATCCATCTGGGCTTGCTCAACCGGGCACTCAAACGATTGTTGCTTCTCAAGCTCCACCCGGTTTTCAGCCCCAGTTTGGGCTCTAGACCCAATCCGGTCTTTAAATTCAGGTTGGATCCCAATCCCAACCTACTTATCAAATGTAGCCTGGCCCCCAGGCTTAGTTTGGAGCCTAGCCGCCTTATGGTTTTCAGTAATCCCAAGGGCAAACCTAGTTTGCCCCATACCAAAATTATCAACACCTGCAGGTGAATCCTTGCTAGAATTTCTAGCAACCATATGTTGCTCTTGCAGGCCAAGTTAGTAATTAGTGGAATGCTGGGGGTCAAATCCAGGGTCAATCATCCAGTTACAACTATAACCCCTATGGAAAAAATCCCTACAGACAAAACCCTCATGGGCCAAATCCATTTGGACAAAATCAATGGGGGCAACAAGAAACTGGGTGGAACTCTGGTGCTACTTCCTACCCACATCCTCAGATGTCCTTTAACCCTCAATTACCTTTTCTAGCAACATTGGAATTACCGGATGTGTCCAAACTGACAAATGATACCATTCTTCATAATCTGTATTGGCCGATGGTTCCAGCTAAAATTCCCGATGATTGTCCCAATTTTGATGGTAAAGTTGGAGAAGATCCCCAAGCCCATGTCATGACTTATCATCTATGGTGTTCGTCAAACTCATGGCTTTATGATTCAATTTGTGTCCACCTTTTTCAATGGACTCTCACTGGATCTGTTGCTAAATGGTATATTGAGATAGCTCGCGGATATTTTCAGGACTTTAATTGTTGGCTATGGCATTTTTAACTAATTTTTAGTTGCCTATTCAATATGAAATGGGCACACATCTCCTGACATCCTTAAAACAGACCATGGCCACACATATCTGTGATCATATCCATGAATGGAGATGACGTCGTCGATTGATTAAGTTTTGGATTCCCAATCAGCTTCTGACTGACTGGTTCACAACCTCATTTGTTGGTCCGATAGCCCAGGAAATTGCTGTGGGGGAATGTGTAACTAAAGAGCAAGCTATTGCATGTGCTCAGTACCTTGACTTGGTTTACTCTCAGTCTGGTACATATATGATTTTTTTCCTGATGCTCCGAGGCCTAGAACTTCCAAAGCCCTACCAACACCATCTGTTGACGGTGTCATTGGTTTTGTCAATACGTTCTCTAAGAAATCTTCCGCGAACCCTGGGAAGAAAAAGTCAAATGCTTCAAATGAAAACACTTCTCAGGCTATATCCAATTTTGGTAACACTTTCGAGGTTAACGTCATCCAGTCCACCATGGAAGACAAAGCCTCGAAAGGGAAAAAGAAGGGAAAAGGAAATAATAAAGTTGATCAACCGAAGTAGGATTCCCCTAAACCTCCACCCAAGGAATGTGCCAAACACAAGCCTAAGTATCCTTGCCTTATCTGTGATGAGGATCACTACACTAAATATTACCCCAGACGATATGAAGTTAGTCATTTGTTAAAAGGTGCCCCTAGGACTTCTGTCGTGCTCAAAGAGCCTTTTCCCTCGTAGCAAATGCAAATGGTAGCTGATCCATCTCAATCCTCTTCTCCCTTTGGTTCTCAGGTATTCATTGCTGGGACGATTCCCGTCCACATTAGTACTCAGGCAAAAGGGTATCTGTCGCCTACCAGGAAGGAAACTGAAGTCCCCTCTAGTGCTCCTCCATCTAGTTCGTGTCCCCTCCATATTGAGTGACCTAGCACTGAAGACGTCATCTGACCTCCTCATAAAGGCTGATCCGGAAGTCTTCTTACAACCCTAACGCTCATGCTGCTTAACACTATAGCATCGTTGAGGACTTAGCCCAGACTCTGCCATCTATGTCCGCATTAGAAGTCCTCTAGAGCTACCCCTCGTAGAGGAAGTCCTTGCTATCGGCTATTGGTGGCATTGACCCGGCTAATTCAGATCTGATCACTTTTGACCTAGAAAGTCATATACCAAGACTGCCTCACCAAATTTCCTTCCTTATTCAGGTCATCATCAATTCTAAAACTATTCATTGCATCGTCATTGATAAAGGCGCTTCTACTTGCAAATGTCTGTTGCTTGTTGGAAGGCTATTGGTTCTTCGACTCTGAGCCAGTCTTCTATGACCTTGGAAGCCTTTGATGAGAGAGAGCCTCATCCTTATGGTATACTCCAACATTTTCCTATTACTCTGGAAGGGAAGACGGTTGAAGTGGAGGTCGAAGTTGTTGATGCCAATTTAACTTACAATGTCCTTTTAGGATGACGCTGGACATATGCCATGCGAGTCGTGGCTTCATCCTATTTCATGTTATTCATTTTCCTCATTAGGGGAAGACCATCAGAGTAGACCAGTTGTCCTTCTTCGCCTCCTCCTCCTCCGATGGAAACATGCCTTTCATGGAGCATACCTCCGTTCCATGTGAGAGTGTGGGTGTTGAACTCCTTAAAGATCCTGCCCTTATGGGTGTTTTTTCACTACCACCTCCCAACATCGCTCCCATTAATATAATTTCTATTCACTCTGATCCTTGGGTTCTTCCTCCTATTGATCAGATAGAATCTTGGGGTGATGAGATGCCGTTGAGTCCTACCGAGCTCAACTACGTTGAAATTGTTTCTGCATCAGCTCCATCCCCTGAACCTGCTCCTTCTAGCAAAGCTCTTAACTTGTACACTCAATCCCCTTGGCTTGTAGATGTCGCTTCTTTAGACCCTTTGAAGGAAATTTTTTCTACTGATGAAGTGATTATTGAGACATGTCTTTCGAGGAACCCCCTTGGTCTGATCATCACCATCATTCCTTGTTCCTCCCTACCCATCAGGAAATGTTTACTTGTCTCGAGTAGTTTTCTCCTTGTCTCCCCTCTTAACCCCTTTAGACACCCATCCAAATTCATCAAGTGTCTTATAAAGGGAATATGGGGAACATTACGCAAACTCAACCAATCGCCATCTCTATTAAACCAGGGATTGTCGAGCACATTCATGTTCGAGTAACTTGTACTCCAGAGGAGATTCAACTTTATACTAATCTTTTTCATGAATTTCATGGTGTGTTCGCTTGGTCTTAGGAAGAGATGCCCGAAATTGATCCTAGCATCATGGTGCATGAGATACCTACATATCCGGGTGCCAAACTGTTGTTGGGAAAAGTATCCAATATGGAATGACCCTATCCCACTCTAAGGGTGATAGTACCTCAGCAGCAAGCAAGACAAAACTATCTAAGATTTCTTCTTTATGAAATGTAAAGAGAGGAGAAAGAGATTAACTAACTGATGTCTTCCGCTAGTTGTTGATCCAATCTCACTCCTTGCTGCTTGCTCCCAGCTCCTTGCTCTTTCACTGGCCCAGCTACACCAAGTTCCTGCAAAATGGCAAGAGAGGGAAACTACAAGAAGCATACATTCATAACTAGTTTAAGGATTAGAATAAACTAAATACACAAGTATAACAAAACATCATTGAGATACATACATATAGAAGAAACTCAAATGGCTTTATTGATGGAAGAAGTAAAGTTCAGGAAGTGATACAACCATAAGAGGCCCAATCCAGCATCACCTTCCCAGCAGAAAGGAATCTCCTCTTCACCTCCTTCAAAGCAAATCACCCAATAGTTCTAAACTCAAACCAACAGCAATTATTTGCATTCACAAAATTCCAGCCTCCTAGATCTCATGGGAGAGAGATCCATATATAGATGTTTGGAGAGAGGATCAGTCAGCCTGAGATGTGACTAGTGTCCTCTCCCTCTTTCAGTTCTTGATTCCACTTGGAGGTTCTTGCTTCCACTTGGATATTTGGAACCTCTTACTCATCACCAGTCGAATTCCCTGAGGCAAGTGTCATTTTGGAAGCTTCCTTGACTCTGACACCTTGAGAAATGAGCTTGCCACTTTTCCCTTCTCGCTCAGCGCAGGTATCCAGTGTTGCAGTTGACATCCAGCGCAGGTAGCCAGTGTTGGCTTTGACATTCAGCGCAGACAGCTAGTGTAGCCACTGAAATGATCCTGAATTGACTTGGTTTTGATCAGTTTTTGGTCGAGAACTTCTCTGAATTGCTGTGGTTTCTCGGCCTTGTTCCTCTAGGGGTAGGAAAAACATGTTTAGGGACTTTGGATCCCTTAGATTATGGACATTTCATGCTCAATGCTGTAAGGCACAAAAATGTCTATAACAGTTTCCCCCTAAAGTATGAGGCCGTTTATCGGGTGAAATGCTTTATCAGGAGGATCCGAAGTTCATCCAATGCTGGGAGGTGACCTGTAATAAGATACAATACAATACATTATTGTTCATACTGCTTTCATGATCTAGCTGAGGCGGGCATTCCCATGCTCAGCTTTATAAATACATTTTTTCTGTACATAGAACAGACAATCGTCTGATGGTAGACTGATAATTTTGATGAAATTATCATCCTTTGAGTAGGATGATCATCTGCTGCACATGTCAATGTCTTTATTTCCTGAATATATATCGCAGCCCAGATGGATGAAACTAGATCCGGGGTCTTCAATCTCGTCCGATCTTCACTCTAAGTACAAGTCAATCCATGTGAGAATTTTTTGGAGTCGAACATGGAAAGACATCGCTTGATTACCAGTCAATGATGTAAATTGTTAACAAGCGCGAGAGGAATCACCGATAATGATGATGACCCTCAAGGTACTCCAGTACAATTCACGTGGTGCGAATATAGGACTTGGCGTCGAACACCACGCAAAATCTTTCGGTCGAAGGTCATTGATGTATACCTATCGCCGAAAGTGAGAAACTTGCCATTGTGGCATGCAAGCTTCAAAGTACTGAGGGGGGTGTTCCTAGATCAACTTCTTGGATAATGAGCTGATGTCGACAAGAAGCGATCCGTTAAAGGAGGGCCTTAATGAATCCCACATCAGTGACACGAAACGGAACTAATGATTGTGATGAAGGTGAAAACGATCTGTGACATATGATTCAGGGTGGCGGTCATGAAAGGATGAAAGATGATGTATGGCAGTGGATGGGACACGGTTGACTCTTTCTGAAAAACATCTCTTGAACATATAACGACATTGATGCGATGGATCGGTAGCATTACCCCAAATATGGATGGTATGGCGAGACCATGGTGATTTGACCGGTGAATGAAACAACCCAACCCGATGTGGTACAGAGGAAAAGTGTCATGTTCAAGAGTGACTTTCTACCATCAAAGCTTTGAGTTTCTCCCAATTTTTCCCCAGTCATTGCTGACCAGTACCTCTTTATTTTTGTCAAGCTTGAGGAGGATAACATATGCTTGTTCTATAACCTGCCCTTCAGGCAAGCCCATTGCTATGTTTTAATGAGCCTAGCGATAGGGAAACTCGTTCTCGTCTAAAGACAAGTTTGTCGCTATTTAATGCATTTAACAAGTCTAGCGATAAAGACAACTCGGTCCTTTTCATTTTTAGAGAGTTTGAAAAGGTACGTAAAGTTAACTCCAAAGGTCCTTTTTCGCCATCTAATCCCTTAAGTCCGAAAAAGTATAAAACAATACAGAAGGGATGAATGTTCGATAGTTTTATCGAGCCGAACTAGACAAGCACTCGATCTTTTTGTGCAATAATCCCTCAGGTCCAAAAAGATTAAAATCTAGAGGAGGGATAGCTCTTCCGGTCACTTTAACAAGCTGGAAGGCCAAAACTCGGCAAACTTTTCATATTTTACGAGTCAGATGAAAAGAGCTCAAAGAAGACTCGTATTTTGAGGAACGAGTGATAAACAGGGGTAGCAGCAGATTCCAAGTACAGGTTGGAATTTTCCAATCACAGCAGTGTTACAAGGATGGCTAGGTGAAACCACTCTTCACAACTGTTCCTCAAAATAGGTAAACAATCAAATGGAGGTGAATGATCGGCCAAATTAAAAGTGGAGGTGACGGTGCAAACACGACCAAGGCTTTTATGGCTGATGAATTTACGATCAAAATGGTTATTTACCGGTTCATTTTTTCTGGATGAGCTTGAACTCTAGGGGGAAGCTTGCTCACAGTTGTGCTTATTTTTTAACGAGCATGAAATCGTGCTAAAACTGCTCGATTTTTTCGTTTATTTTTTAACGAGCATGAACTTTTCTAAAACTGCTCGATTCTTGCGTTTATTTTTTAACGAGCATGAACTGTGTGCTAAAACTGCTCGAAAAGTTTGCATGCCCCCAGCATAATAACTCAAATCAAGGTGCATGCCCCCCAAGCTTCATTGCATTCAACTTGGTGGTTGGAATGAAGGTTTACCTTTGAGAAAGGGGATTTCTTTCATTTTTTAATGAGGTTGACACAGTAAAAGAACTATCCTCATGACTCCTTGTTTCATTTTTTAACGAGGTTGATGCGAGATAAGAACCGTCCTCGGAGCCCACTGTATTTACAGTATTTCTATTAGGGCGATGATCCATGCTGACAAAATGTTTAGGAATCTTCCGAATCCATTAGATATAGAAGATTTCATTTTGTAGGTTTCCACTGTGGCCACTTCCGCCAGATTACTTGAAGGCGGTAGGGCAAAAGTACCCATTAAGGCAGGGTCTTTTAGGAGGCCTACCCCAATATTTTGAAGCGAATGATCGCTTTCATGGATCATTGGGATGCTTCCCGTAACTTGTGAACTGTTGGGGAGAAATGTTTGTTGGTCGACGATTGTAATTCTTCCTTGAAAGGGAAATGCAATCTTCTTGAAGTAGGTCGACACGACTGCGGCCATGGCATATATCCAGGGCCTTCCCAGTAGGATGTTGTAATCGAGGTTTTTGTCGATTACTTCAACATCAACTTCTACTGTTTTGCCCCCCAGTTCAACTTGCAAGTTACTTAAAATCCCGTATGGAGTGTATGATCGTCCATCAAATGCTTTTAATGTCGTTGACGATCTAGACAAGGGTGGTGAGCCTAAATTTTTCCAGCAACTCATCGACATAATACATGTAGATTCCCCCTCATCAATAATTGTTCGATGAACAGTTTTGTTGAGGGCTTTCACTTGAATAAGGAAAGCTAGTTGAGCTGGTAACTGAGGGTCATATCCTTTATGATCAAAGGCCACAAGATTGGAATCCATTGGGCCAATCCCACCTATTGCTGATAATAAAGTTTGCTCTTGGGAGGGGCAATTTTGCGGTACCTCAAGTGTCGACATAGCGGATGACGATTGAGCCAGGTCCTCTATTATATTATAATTCTGTGCTATTTTTGCATGAGGATTAAATGTCGATTTGTGTACTACTCCCTTTGGCGACTTTATCATTTGTTCAAGAATGATGGGTGGCACAACTTTGGTCAAAGTTGTCGTCTAACTACTAGGTTGTTCATTAGCCTTGTTATTCGACAGTTGTGGATTCCCGTAATATTTATTCCTTGTCGAAGCATCATTTTGTTGCTTTGAGATAGACAACATAAGCACTTGGGATCGGGAAGCATTTTGATTAGCAACCAGTTTGGTTTTTGGGTTTGGAAACGGATCAGTCAATGCTGCTGAGGTTTTTGAACTCTTAAAGAGTTTCTTAACTTCAGGTATATGTGGACAATCTCTCGTCCAATGATCCTCATCGCATATATGACACCCCGCAGGGGGTTTCCTTTTTCTCCCTTTCTTTTTCTTCTTGCCCCCTGGTTGCTTCAGTTGTTTGCCCTTGTCGGTCGACATGGCATTTACTTCCGAGGCAAGAAGTTCCTCATTTGCATTTTGACTAGAAATCTTACAGGCCTTTTTAGATGTAGCCTTTGTCGATTTCGTATCTGTTTTGCCAATCACACCATCGCTGGCGTGAGAGTCATTTTTTGATTTAGGAGGAGGAGGAATTGAGAATTCCGGTCTAGGGGCATCAGGTATTTTGTCGTAGAGCGTGCCAGACTGAGTATAGACCAAATCTAGATATTGCGCACAAGCGATAACTTGCTCTTCCGTTACGACTCCTCCCTTTGCCACATCTTCCGTTATAGCGGGAAGTAATGACTTGATAAACCATTCAGCTAAGAGCTGATCGGGAACGTACGTTTTTACCATCCTATGACGACGTCGCCACTCATTTATATGATCAGATATGTGAGTGGCCATGTCTGTTTGAAGTTGGTAAGGATTTCCATTCCCGTTTCATACCTTATAGGTAATTGAAAATGGGTTAAAAAGGTAGTGGCTAAGGTGCTGAAATTGTCGAACGAAGCTCTAGGTAATTCAATATACCATTTTGCCGCTGGACCCGTTAACTTCCTCTGAAAGAGGCGAAGTCTTATCGAATCATCATTCAGGGTGTTTGATGAACACCATAGATGGAATGTCATCACATGATTCGACGGATCTTCACCCGGATTTCCATTAAATTTAGGAATATCTGACGGAAGTTTATGCAGAATCGCTAGCCACCAAGGGGCATAAGCAATTGGATCATTCGTCAGCCGGTTTAGATCTGGTAATTCTAGAGTTGCTACAAAGGGCAACTGTTGACTCAAGTTAGGCGAAGCATACCCAGGATAAGATGGGATCGCCTGAGCAATGGGTCTTTGCAAATCAACATAATGTCGACAAGGTTGATGGGCATAACCATTATAGCATGGTTGCCCATTACTTACAAAGACTTGTTGCTCAGGTCCTTGATATGATTTCTAATGGCGGTTGTTGAGATTGAACCAGCTCTGGTTGTTGGACCATTTGTTGTTGACCAATACTGGATGATTGACCAAGATGAGGAGTCACAGTACTTGTTTGAGCCTGAGTCACTCCAGATAAGGAGGCACTAACCTGAGATTGTGATTGAGTCGTTGAGACAAGAGGCTGTTGTATTGCAACCTGAGAAACTTGGGGTTGACATACAACAGGTAGCGCTTGTACTTGCGACGCATTCACGATAGCAGGTGTGGTGGGAATATTCGACACAGGGTGTACTGGTTGCATTGAATATACAACCCCTTGTTTTTGAGGTAGTATTGGTACCCAACCGCTGGATGTAATTCCAGTTTGACCTGAACTTTGTTGTAAATTCCCATATGGTTGTTCTCTAGGAGGGAACAATGAAAGAGCATACTGCCCTCCATATGGTGGAAATCCAGTACTTAAAGGGTAAATTGGCCTTTGAAGACACATTGGATCAATTTGTTGAGTTTCAACATAAGAAATACCAGATGATAATCCGGATGAAGAAATAGGAACTAACCACGTCATCGTCCCTGATTGGACTCCGGCTTGTTGTTGATAACTTGCCGGGACAGATGGTATACCGGCGTACATTGTTGGAATAGCAGCAGGAGGCTCTGCTGCTGCGGTGTTGGATGACACAGTCCTGGATGTCGACGGTTGTTCAGACATATCTAGTCTATCCAAAAGATTTCTTAGCGATTCCACAAGCACTTGTGATGAAGGGAGACTAACTTCGAAGATCAAAGATGGAAAGGTGATGATTATTCCATTTAAAATAAATTTTAACGACGCTTTAGACACAACTTGCTTTTTCAATTTTAAAGAGTCGAGAAAAAGCTAAAGATGACTCTAGTAGCCTTCGATGTTTTAACGAGCCCGAAGTGACAAATGCTCGGATGGACTTTTTCTGTTATAGAGTCTGAAAAAGGCCAAAAGGAACTGCTCTGGAGTTCTAGGCAGAGGGTATGCCAAACTTTTCGCAAAACCGCAGAATACGTTTTAAGGTACGGGCGGTCGATCTTCGTGAATGCTGTGTTCACTGCATTGCGATCAGTAGGGCAGCCGACACGGCTTCCTATGGATAAAGGCTTTATTCCTATAGGGGTCTCCCAATATATACGCGACGGTACGTGGGAGCACAAGTTCGTATTGATACTTATCGCTTCACCGTGGAGGAATCACCCAACCACTCAACGGTAAGATATCAGGTTTAACGACGCCGAAACACGTCTCTAGCCTGGACCTCTATGTGTGCGTTATGTTTCAAAGCGTTGTTATTTTCATTCAATTTATTTTAGGTTGATCTTGTTTAGAATTTTGCCTTTATGGATCACCACGAGATGTATGGTACAACTCCTAAATGCAGTCTAAAGATGATAAGCAAGCTTTTTCTATCTTTTCAACATATGAAAATCCTAACTACTGAGGGAAAAGAAAGACATCATCTTTTCACACAGAGCATAGAGCACACAGTAATGCACTTTTTCCTAAATGAACATGCAAGGTGTCAAAATGCAAATGCACAATGCAGGTATTTCTTTTCTCTTTCTTAATATTGATGTTTATACAAAGAAAGTTGTTGTATAACTTTGAATTTGATTTCAAGTGAACACACAAACAAGATTTTTGTCCAAAATCAAAAGACACCTTATGATTTACTTGTTTCGACACTATAAATACATAAATTCAAACCATATGACGAAAGCAAAAGCTCAATCAACTGTGAACAGCAAACAAACTTACTCCTAAGATCAAAACGACACTTATGACAGGTCTAGATCTAAGAGGCCACAACAAGACTAGTTCACTTTCGTAATGGGAAACTGCAAATGATGTAAGAAATACACAAAGAACAAATACAGTTTCTTTATACAACCAAGGCGGAATAGAGGCAAAGAAAGGTGGTTTCAGATAGGTACATTGACTGATAACAGGCTGCAAAAACAGGGATGAAAACTGAGCAAAAGACACAGGGAACCACAGCTGCACAAGGCAAGGACTGTTTCAGCGCAGGTCTAACACAAAGGTTTTGACATTTAGCACAGGTAGCCTTCACGGGACCTGCGTTGAAATGTAGAACCTCTTCACTGGGTCTGCGCTGAAACCAGAACGAGAATTGTTTTGAGGTTTTGAGCTACAGTTTGGAGTTAAAATCACAGTTTTTGGCCAAATCAAAGCTATCAATCAAGTATACACTAAGGGATGATTCAAAGGAGGATGAAGATCTATCACTAAGAGCTATTAGAGTACTTGTGGATTAGCTCTTCAGATCACAAACAGGCCCAGTGACTGGACTAGAGTAGCTGCCCTCTACTTTGCATTTGAAAAATCCAAATGCAGTTCAATTCGGTACTCCCTGAGTTTATGAAATGAATATCAAAAACACAAACAAACCAACAAGATACGATCCCCAGTGGAGTCACCAATTTGTTGTTGGGAAAAGTATCCAATACGGAATGACCCTATCCCACTCTAAGGGTGATAGTACCTCAGCAACAAGCAAGACAAAACTATCTAAGATTTCTTCTTTATGAAATGTAAAGAGAGGAGAAAGAGATTAACTAACCGATGTCTTCCGCTAGTTGTTGATCCAATCTCACTCCTTGCTGCCTGCTCCCAGCTCCTTGCTCTTTCACTGGCCCAGCTACACCAAGTTCCTGCAAAATGGCAAGAGAGGGAAACTACAAGAAGCATACATTCATAACTAGTTTAAGGATTAGAATAAACTAAATACACAAGTATAACAAAACATCATTGAGATACATGCATATAGAAGAAACTCAAATGGCTTTATTGATGGAAGAAGTAAAGTTCAGGAAGTGATACAACCATAAGAGGCCCAATCCAGCATCACCTTCCCAGCAGAAAGGAATCTCCTCTTCACCTCCTTCAAAGCAAATCACCCAATAGTTCTAAACTCAAACCAACAGCAATTCTTTGCATTCACAAAATTCCAGCCTCCTAGATCTCATGGGAGAGATATCCATATATAGATGTTTGGAGAGAGGATGAGTCAGCCTGAGATGTGACTAGTGTCCTCTCCCTCTTTCAGTTCTTGATTCCACTTGGAGATTTGGAACCTCTTACTCATCACCAGTTGAATTCCCTGAGGCAAGTGTCATTTTGGAAGCTTCCTCGACTCTGACACCTTGAGAAATGAGCTTGCCACTTTTCCCTTCTCGCTCAGCGCAGGTAGCCAGTGTTGCAGTTGACATTCAGCGCAAGTAGCCAGTGTTGGCTTTGACATTCAGCGCAGACAGCTAGTGTAGCCACTGAAATGATCCTGAATTGACTTGGTTTTGATCAGTTTTTGGTGGAGAACTTCTCTGAATTGCTGTGGTTTCTCAGCCTTGTTCCTCTAGGGGTAGGAACAACATGTTTAGGGACTTTGGATCCCTTAGATTATGGACATTTCATGCTCAATGCTGTAAGGCACAAAAATGTCTATAACACCAACCTATTCGACAGCATCCATGTCTCGTGTACCCCTGAAAGGCTGCAGCTATTAAAGCGGAAGTTGAAAAGCTTCTTAAGGTTGGCTTCGTTTACCCTATCCCACTCACAGATTGGGTTTCTAATATTGTCCCTGTGATTAAAAAACAGGGCACTATTAGGGTATGTGTTGATTATCGCGACATTAATCGTGCCTGTCCCAAAGATAACTACCCTACACCCTTCATTGACCAGCTCGTTGATGAGTGTGTCGGGAGTGAGATATATTCATTCATGGATGGATTTTCTGGTTATAACCAGATTAATATCTAGCCTACGGATCAACACAGGACTGCCTTTATCTATCCGCAAGGCACTTTCTCTTATAAAAAGCTCCCCTTCGGCTTAAAAAATGTTGGTGCCACCTTCCAATGCGCAATGTCTTATGTGTTTCACGATATTCGACACATTGTACAGCCGTACCTGGATGACCTTCCGACTCATTCAGTGAGGTGCCAAGACCATCCAACCCACCTTCATGGATTTTTTCTCTATTGTCGACACTATCGTATCGGGCTTAATCCGCATAAGTGTGTTTTCTGCATCGAGTCAGGCAGACTTCTCGGGTTCATCATCTCTTGGGAGGGTATCCGTCTTGATCCCCTTAAAGTCAAAGCCATCCTGAATCTCCCTCCCACTTCTTCTTTGCAGCAATTGTAGATTTTGCAGGGTAAAGAAAATTTTTTACAATGATTTATTCCGAATTATGCCAATGTGGCCAAAGGCTATACGCGGTTATTAAAGTGGGACACCCATTTTCTTTGGGATACCACTACATAAGAGTCATTTGAGTACCTCAAGGCCCTCCTTATTTTTGCTCCGTTGTTACATCCTTCTGACTATCACCGTGACTACACTCTTTATTTAGCCACTGCCAATACCACCATTTGCATGGTTCTAGTTCAATATGATGATGATGGTACTGAGCATGTCGTTTACTATCTCAACCGCAATTTACTTGATACGTAAACTCAATATGCCTATGTCGAGAAGTTGGCATTGGCCACCGTTTGCGCCATCCAACGTTTCCACCACTATATATTATTGTGTACCATGACGGTGATTTCTTATTGCAACCCAATGACGTACATCTTGTCACGTTAGTTACAGGGGGGAAAATACTAAAAGTGGATTGTTATCCTTCAAGAGTTCGACTTGGAGTTCACCACCACCAAGTCTAAGAAGTCCCTCATCTTCGCTGAGTTCCTTTGCTCCCTAACATCTGTTACCGTGCCCTCTAGGTTAGAGGACTATATTTCGGATGAAACTCTATTCTTGATTAGTACCCTCGATCCTTGGTACGAGAATATTATTGTCTATCTCCAGACATCCTCTTTTTCTCCCAATTTGTCTAAATATGCTCGATGATGGACTCGCCATCATTTTCAACCTTATTGCATTATTAGGGACACCCTATACCGTCTCAGCACTGACTCTATTCTCTGTCGATGCTTAAAATTCAAGGAGGCCGAACAAGTTCTAAATGACTGCCATTCTGGCACCTGTGGCGGTCATATGTCCGGGTATGCTACTACTCAGAAGATCCTCTGTGTTGGTTATTTTTGGCCTTCTATCTTCAAGTATTTCATTCTTGTCATCTGCTCTTGTCATGAGTGCCAAATCTACCAATGAAAGATTCATGTGCCTCCTGCTCTGTTGCACCCTGTCGTTATCGTCAGCCCTTTTTCCAAATGGGGCATTGATTATATGACCTGTAACCCTCGCTCGGCTGAGGGCATGGGTATATCATCGTTCCCATTGATTATTTCACGAAATGGGCTAAGGCGATGCCTACACTATCTGAAGACAGTCACACAGTGGCACAATTTTTATTCAATCATGTCATTTCACAATTCGGAGTCCCTCAGGCTATCATCGGTAATCACGACAAACATTTCCGTAATCATATGATGACTGGGTTAACAACCTAGCTAGGCTTGCGACATGATATCTCGACACCATACTATCCTCAGGCCAATGGCTAAGTGGAAGCTATCAACAAAGTTTTAGTCACGATGCTTCAACGCACCATCGGCATGCATAAGTCTAACTGGCATTTGATGTTGTTCTCCACCTTATGGGCCTACCGAACTTTAGTGAAGGATGCCACTGGGTTCACCCTGTTCCAATTGGTTTACGGTCTGGAGGCTACCCTTCCGATTGAGTGTGAGATCCCTTCTCTTAAATTAGCCATCGAATTACTCCCCAACACTACTCTAGTAGAAGAACATCTTTTCTACCTAGAGCAGCTAGATGACACTCGTTGACTAGCCTCTCTAGCCATTGAAGCACAGAAGAAGAGAGTGAAAACTCACTTCAATCATATTGTCCGTCCTCGTTCTTTCGTTGAAGGAGATTTAGTCCTGCTCTATGATCAAGCAAATGATAAGCTGGGGGCAGGCAAATTCAAGCCTATGTGGCATGGACCTTATATTGTGAAATGAGTTTTGCAAAAAGGGGCCTATGAGCTGATTGATTATGAAGGGAACCCTCTAGATAAGCCTCGAAATGGGCTTTTTCTGAAAAAATATTGTGCATGAATCTCATGCATTTGATTTGTACGTGTGTGTGTTTTTAGCAGGTGTGTTGTGTGTGTGTTTTCATGTTTGGCTTGCTATGTAGGCTCAATTGCCGCTTATTGTGTCTTTTTTCTTCTTATGTAGATGTCTGGTACACCCTACATTGGTTTCGCTGATGGTGCCTGCCGCAGTACCCAAAACCTTTCTTCTGTGGCATGGGTGATCTACGATCCTCACGGTGAGTTAGTAGACCTTCAAGGTGTTTCTCTAGGTTGCACCACAAACAATTCCATTGAATACAGTGCTGTCATTGAATTACTGACTGAGGCTATCAACCTCGATATTCATACATTCGTTGTGAGTCTGGATTCTCAGCTTGTTGTCCACCAACTTAACGGGCGTTATTCCATCAGAGATCATCGGATTTTAAGGTTGTATTTACGTGTTAAATTGTTGGAAAGAAATTTTGATTTTATTACATATCAACACATTCCAAGAAGATTAAATACATTAACTGATGCATTAGCAAATCATGTATTAGACAGACATTTATGCAACATGTAATCAAAACAGCATATAGAACCATTCAAAACACAATAATGAACCATAGGAATATGTATGTATATATATATATATATATATATATATATATATATATATATATCTATCTATCTATCTATCTATCTATCTATATATATATCGTGTGGCGCACCGAGGCACTCAAAAATAAGTGTATATGTCCAAATAGAATCTATGCTCTCCATACATCTGAGACACATGTCTCTCAAAAAATCAGCAAGAAATAAAACCTAGGCATCTACTGCGGTGGGTTATGCTCCTTGTAGCACACCACTACTTGTGCGACTCGCCTCAAGAGTCTGTGCACCCTAGGTATCACCCCTATTGTATGTATATGGTACTCTATGGGGACCTCTTGAATCCCCCTGTAATCAGGGATCCCCTCCGTCAGGCCCTCAAGATTGTGGGCCATTGTCTCCATTGAACTACCGAGTGGGGGAGCCAAGGCCAGCTCTCTAATTCCTTGTGGATCCCTCCGTGCCTCTAGAGCTAGTCCCACGGGCCTCTCTGGTCCCACATCTGCAAGTATCCTAGAGTACATCATTAAGACATATACATGAAAAAATCTAAAAAAATATTATAAAAGACAAAATAAAAAAATGGCACGATTAGGTGTTTTACCTCCATCGTCCCATTGCTTGCCAGCAGGTAGCTGCATGTCGGGGTCTCCACGAAAACCTATACCAACATATGGCCAGTCCTTGAGGAAGATCATCTGGCGATCTAGCCACTCACAGAATAGTGTCCCCCATGACATTGGTCATCCACCACCCCCTCGTGGCATAACATGAGCCCACCGTGTGATCCGGGTCTCCCGCGGTCTGGGCCTGTCCAAGTGATCTAGGTCTCCTGCGGTCTGGGCCTATCCAAGTCCATATCTTGCAACTAAAGTGCTGGCACCCGCTCCATTATGAGTGGGATCAGGATAGATCCATAACCAAATTGCTTCGCCTCCCCGCGATGACATTTGGTGAGTTATCTCTTCATGTTGATCGTCACTGCTTCCACCCAGTTGTACATGGTCAGGTTGAGGCACTTAAGAGCGAACCGAAGGTGGGTCTTTGTTTCCTCGTGTTGGGCTTGGGAGCCCACTACTCTCATCACCATAAATAGAACCGAGCGAGGAACCAAGTCTTCCACCATGGGAATTGCCACTTTCCTGCTATTTGATTTACGTGCCCCTGGGGACACTTGTACTATCAACATGTCTAGTGATTCACCCCCAGTTCGTTGGCCCTCTAAAATCTGCCTCTTGCCGCAATAGGACAAGCTGGTCAGGAAATATATGTCTGTAGCATCAAACTCAATGTCTCTACCCAGGATAATGAACTTTCCATCTGTTGGGTTCCAAGCACAAATTAGAAACTCTAACAAATCGGGTTGAGCCCAAATATGCGGAGTGAGGAAAAATTTTAGTAGCCCGCAAGCATGTAAAGTGATCCGGATTTAAACAGGAACGCAATAAAACACAGAGATAACCATAAACATAGATATGCAGCGGAAATAATGCTTTACTTCTGTTGTAGGGAAAAGTATCCGATTCGGATGACCCTATCCCACTCTAAGGGTGATAGTACCTCAGCAACAACTGTAAAGAAAACTACTTAAGGTTTACTTCTTTATGAAAGCAAGAGAGAATGAAGAAATGCACTAACCGTTGCCTTGCGCTTAATGTCGAATCCAAACTCTTCTCTTTGCTTGCTTGCTCCCAGCTCCTTGCTCTTTTGCCGGCCCAGCTACAATGAGATCCTGCAAAATAACCAAGAAAGAAACTACAAGAAGCATGCAATCATAACTGATTCAAGGATTAGCATAAATCAAATATACAATCATCACAACATAACATTGAAACAAGTGCATATAGAAGAACCTCAATAGCTTTTATTAATAGAAGAAGTAAAGTTCTGAGAGTGTTACAACCATTGAAGGCTCCAATCCAGCAACACCTCCCAGCAGAAAGAATTTCTCCTCTTCACCTCCTTCAAGCAATCACCCAATAGCTCTATAGTGAAACCAACAACATATCATTACTTTGCACAAAATTCCAGCCTCTTGAGCTCATAGGAGAGAGCTCAATATATAGATGAATTGAGAAAGGATGAGTCAGCTTGCAACTGATGTGTAGCTGCCTTGTGTCCTCTCTCTCTTCAGTTGATCTTCAGTTCTTGAGTCCACTTGGAGAACCTTGCTTCCACTTGGAGAAACAGAGCCTCTGACTCATCACAAGGCGAAATCCCTGATCCAAGTGTCATTTTTGGAAGATTCCAGAGCAATGAATCATTGTGCCACTTGTCCCATCTCGCTCAGCGCAGGTGGCCTTTGTTCCACTTGCTTTGCAACGCAGGTACACCATGGAGCAGCTGAGTTTCAGCGCAGAAACCTAGTGGAGCACCTGCTTTGATTTCAGGATTGCTTGTTTTTGAGTGTTTTCAGGTGGAGAACTGATCTGAGAGCTGTTGGCTTGCTGACCTTGTTCCTCTAGGGGTAGGAACATCATGTTTAGGGACTTTGGATCCCTTGGATTATTGACAATTCATGCAAGGCACAAAATTGTCTATAACAGATGCCCCCTAAAGTGTGAGGTCCTTTATCGGGTGAAATGCTTTATTAGGAGGATCCGAAGTTCATTCAATCTGCTGAGAAGTGTCCTGTAATAAGATACAATACAATACATTATTTTTCATACTTTTTCATGATCTAACTGAGGCGGGCATTCCCATGCTCAGCTTTATAAATTCATTTTGGTACATAGAACAGACGATCGTCTGATGGTAGACTGATAATTCTCTGCTGAAATTATCATCCTTTGAGAAGGATGATCATCTGCTGCAATGATGTACATATCAAATGTCTTTATGTCCTGAATATATATCGCAGCCCGGATGGATGAAACTAGATCCGGGGTCTTCAATCTCTTCCGATCTTCACTCGATGTACAAGTCGATCCATGTGAGAATTTCTTGAAGTCGAACATGGAAAGATATCGCTTGATTACCGGTCAATGATGTAAACCGTTAACAAGCGCGAGAGGAATCACCGATAAGGATGATGACCCTCAAGGTACAGCAGTACAATTCACACGGTGGGAATAAAGGACTTGGTGTCGACCACCATGCAAAATCTTCTGGTCGAAGGTCATTGATGTATACCTGTCGCCGGAAGTGAGAAACTTGCCATTGAGGCATGCAAGCTTCAAAGTACTGAAGGGGTTGTTCCTAGATCAATTCCTTGGATAATGAGCTGATGTCGACAAGGAGTGATCCGTCAAAGGAGGGCCTTAATGAATCCCACATCATTGACACGAAACGGAGCTAGTGATTGTGATGAGGTGAAAACAGACTGTGATGTATGATTCAGGGTGGCGGTCATGAAATGGATGAAGGATAATGTATGGCAGTGGATGGGACACGGTTGACTCTTTGCAGAACAACATCTCTTGAACATATAACGACACTAATGTGATGGATCGGTAGCATTACCCCAACTATGGATGGTGTGGCGAGGACCATGGTGATGAGACCGGTGAATGAAACAACCCAACCCGATGTGATACGGAGGACAAAGTGTCATGTTCAAGAGCGACTTGCTACCATTAAAGCTGTGAAGTTCTCCCAATTTTTCCCCAGTCATTGCTGACCAGTACCTCTTTATTTTTGTCAAGCTTGAGGAGGATAACATATGCTTGTTCTATAACCTGCCCTTCGGGCAAGCCCATCGCTATGTTTTAACGAGCCTAGCGATAGGGAAACTCGTTCTCGTCTAAAGACAAGTTTGTCGCTATTTAATAAATTTAACGAGTCTAACGACAAGGATAACTCGGTCCTTTTCATTTTTAGAGAGTCTGAAAAGGTACATAAAGTCAACTCCAAAATTCCTTTTTCGTCATCTAATCCCTTAAGTCCGAAAAAGTATAAAACAATACAGAAGGGATGAGTTTTCGATTGCTTTAACGAGCCGAACAAAACAAGCGCTCGATCTTTTTGTGCAATAATCCCTCAGGTCCAAAAAGATTAAAATCTAGAGGAGGGATAGCTTTCCGGTCGCTTTAACGAGCTGGAAGGCCAAAACTCGGCAAACTTTTCATATTTTACGAGTCAGTGAAAAGAGCTCAAAGAAGACTCGTCTTTTGAGGAACGAGTGATGAACAGGGTAGCAGCAGATTCCAGGTACAGGTTGGAATATTCCAATCACGGCAGTGTCACAAGGATGGCTTAGTGAAATCACTCTTCGCAGCTGTTCCTCAAAAGAAGGTAAACAATCATATGGAGATGAACGATTGGCCAAATGAACGGATGGAGGTGATGGCATATAAACACGACCAAGGGCTTTTTAATACGGCAGTCAAAGGTTACATTTACCAAGGTTATTTACCGGTTCATTTTTTCTGGGTGAGCTTGAACTCTAGGGGAAGATTGCTCACAACTTATGTTTATTTTTTTAACGAGCATGAACTATGCTAAAACTGCTCGAATCTTGCGTTTATTTTTTAACGAGCATGAACATTGCTAAAACTGCTCGATCTACCAGTCATAATACAAGGAACGCCTCAGATGAGGTATTCTTATTTAAGGAGCTATACCTCATTAGCTACTCCAATTTGGCAAGTTTTAACTTTTGCCCCACACCCTTTCTTTGTGCAAGCTGGAAACGGCTAATCCTACGAGTTTAACGGGTTAGACCTACAGGTTTAAAGGGAGGACCTAAAAATTTAAAAAATAAATAGTCGTCCCGTGCTTGCACTCCAAAAGGTTCGCATGCCCCCAGGTATAAAGTATAATTTCGAGGCGCTGCCTCTTTCTTATTATCCGAAAAATGGTTTTATTTGCTGCCGCAAACTAAACTCTTTTTCTCGGCGATGTCTATCATTAGGTTGCTAAGGATGGTGACTACTTGTTGCAGCAATTTCATCTCTTTCTTTGGAGACTGCCCCTACTTATCCTTCAAAACATATGTTTTAATGGGTGAGGCTTGACATTCAAAGATGGTGGCTACTTGCCGCCACAAATGGATCTCCTCCTTAGGAGAGCCTACTTTTTTAGACAAAGGGAGCGATCCTTCCGCTCACATAACTTTGACAAAAGAATCATATTCTAGAACAACCCTCTCTTCCTTCCTTCGGACGGGGTACGGACTAGTCATATTCTTCTGCGGAAATCAACTCTATACCCAAGGTTTTCTCTGCCCAAGGCAGGCCAGGGTGCATGCCCCCTGGGTCCCAGTTCTTTATTCCGAATCACTCGCATTCATCGGGAAGTAGAACCGGGGGTGGAGGCATTCCTTGAGTGAATAAACCGTTAAGGGATGGTATTTGACTATTTGCGATGCGTGATCCTGGAAATGAAAGTTGGTCTACGAGCTTGACCATTCTTCCTTCGTGCGAAAAACACATAACTCTAAAGAGTGAGGACACTATCGCCTCCATGCAATATATATAGTCTCGTCCAAGGAGTAAGTTATAAACCAAGGGTCCTTGGACGACCATCATGTTCATATGAACTGTCTTCCCTTTCAATGTAACTGGAACATTGGGGAGAATCCCTAACGGGCGACTGGTTCCTTTATCAAAACCTGATAGATTTCTCATCTCAGGTAAAAGCGCCGGGCAACCCAGTGCTTTCCAAGCAATAGAGGAAAGGATACTCACAGATGCCCCTTCATCAATGATAGTTCCAGCCATTACCATTCTATAGATCTGGACAATGATTCTGAATGGGATACTGGCTGGTAACCGGGGTCTGCCTAGTTGATTCCAATCAAAGGATACAACTAGGTTGCTTGGCGGTGGGACCGAATACACGGCCGGATACGACCCTGACGATGTTCCTTCCTACGATAAAGGAATGGGCGCATTGCCCTGATGCTCATCAGAGTCTGTGTTGATGAAAAGAATATGGACGGTGTCATCCTTATCCTCTTTAGTGAGGGTGTCATTTGAAGATGGATCTTCAATGACGGTGTCATTTGAGGATGAAACCTCTGAAGGAAGAACCGGGTCAACTGCCGTTTCGACCTTTAGACTTTCGTCTGGTCTGGATTCAGTTGGTTCATTCTCAATGACGGACACTTCAGCTGACCACTTGAGCGGGTTAGCTGGATTTTCAACTATCGAGGGATTAGGCACGAGTTTTTGGTATCCAGGAGGAAGTCGTAACGGTGATACCGGACGATCTTCCAAAACTCTCTTCGCCTCATCTAAGAATGGACATCGATGAATGGCGTGATCGCCTTCACACAACATACAGGGTGATCTTGGTCTCCCTCTTCGTCCTTCACTCTCGCTAGTTGATGGACTGCAATCAACATGACTACCAGAGGTTGATGCTACCGGATTGTGCAACTTGGGGGACCAGTCCCTTAGTATCCGGGGAATACAAGGACAATCACGATGGAAGTGGGTCCCTTTGCAAATGACACATGGCGATTTAGGCCCGGTCGGTGCAGTGTGTGGATTTTTGTCAGATGTCTTTTGCTTGCCCCCAGTCGCCTTCGCCATAGGCCCCTTCTGCTTCTTTTCTTTCTTCTTCTTTTCCTTCTTCTCCTTGGGAGGCTGACTTTTGCCGGCTCTACCTTGCGAAGATGAAGGATCAGAGGAAGAATTGTAAGAAGTGGAAGGCTGGTGGGTAGCTCTAGACTGGTCTGACTGTTGATTCGACTGCTCAGGATTAGTGGCGATTTGAACTACATTAGTTGAAAAGAGCCATACAGGTAGGCCAATTGTCAATCCTGGAAGTGACAATGTGGCCATATGAGGCGCACCAACATCTCCCCAAGAGGAGAAGGGATTGGGACTTCCACCAAGGTGACTTCCTTGGTTGGTGGGCTCCATACTTTTCAACTGAAAGATCAACGTGGGAATAACAGGTGATTATGTTCCGATTAAAATAAATTTTATTAACGACGCTTTAGACACAACTTTTCTTTTTCATGTTTTAAGAGTCGAGAAAAAGCTAAAGATGACTCTAGTCTCCTTCGATGTTTTAACGAGCCCGAAGTGACAAATGCTCGGTTGGACTTTTTCAGTTATAGAGTTTGAAAAAGGCCAAAAGAAACTGCTCTGGAGTTCTAGGCAGAGGGTGTGCCAAACCTTTCGCAAAACCACGGAATACGTTTTACGGTACGTGTGGTCAATCTTCGTGAATGCTGTGTTCACTGCATTGCGATCAGTAGGGCGGCCGACACGGCTTCCTATGGATAAAGTCTTTATTCCTATAGGGGTCTCCCAATATATACGCGACGGTACGTGGGAGCACAAGTCCGTATTAGTGCCACCGACTCTCAGGAGGAATCACCCACCTTCGTAGAGATCGACAGTCACTAAGTTTAACGACGCCGGAACACGTCTCTAGCTTAGACCTCTATATGTTTGCGTTATGTTACAAAGCGTTGTTATGTAAATTGAATTTATTTTAATGTTGATCTTGCTTAGCAGTTTGCCTTTAAGGATCACCACGAGATGTATGTAACAAATTCCTGAATGCAGTCTAAGATGAGAAGCAAACTTTTCAATCTTTCAACTTTGAAAATCTTAACTACTGAGGGAGAAGAAAGGCAAATCTTTTCTCACAGATCATAGAGCACACACTAATGCAAAATTTCCTAAATCGTCATGCAAGCAGTCAAATGCAAAATGCACAATGCATGTATTTTCTTTTCCCTTTCTTAATGTTGATGGGTTACAAAAAGAAAGTTGTTATATAACTTTGATTTCGATTTAAAGCGAAAGTAAACAAGCTAGTCCAAAATCAAAAGACACCTTAAGATTCACTTGTTTAATCACTGGAAATACATGAAATCAAACCATAATGACAAAAGTGAAAAGACTAATCAGCTATGGATAGCAAACAAGCTAACTCTTTAGACCAGCAAAATGCCTAACACAGGTTCAGATCTAAGAGGCCAAAAGCAAGACTAGTTCACTTTCGTTATGGGAAATTGTAAATGACGTAAGAAATACAAAAGAACAAGTACAATTTCGATATATAACAGAGGCGGAATGATGGCAAGTAAGGTTGGTTTCAGAATAGGTGTAAGACTGGTAACTGGCTGCAAAAACTATAGTGAAAA
Source organism: Pinus tabuliformis (assembly GCA_031772625.1). Taxonomy (NCBI): domain Eukaryota; kingdom Viridiplantae; phylum Streptophyta; class Pinopsida; order Pinales; family Pinaceae; genus Pinus; species Pinus tabuliformis. The sequence continues at coordinate 20,958,674 of CM062815.1, forward strand.
CAGACAGGAAAAAGGGAGGAAACCCCAACTGCACAAGGCAAAATTGGGCCAACGCAGGTGCTGCACAGCCAATCTGGCTCTCAGCGCAGGTAGCCCCTTCGGGACCTGCGTTGCAAAGCAGGTAGCCTGTGTACTACCTGCTTTGGAAAACGAAAGTTTCGTTTTCACAGTTTCCGGGTCACAATTTTCTCAAAAAATCACAGTTTTTGCTCAAATCAGAAACAATCAGTCAAGCACACTCAAAGGGATGATTAGGAAGGTGAAAAGCTATCACTAAGAGCTTACAAGGATCTTTGTAGATCAGCTCTTCAAATCGTGAACTTGCTCAGAAATGAGCTAGAGTAGCTGCCCTCTACTTCGCTTTTGATATAGTTAAAAGCTTTTCGATTTGGTACTCTTTTGTTCAGGAAATGAACAGCAAAATACTACAAACAATCAAACAGATACGATCCCCATTGGGGTCGCCAGTTTGTTGTAGGGAAAAGTATCCGATTCGGATGACCCTATCCCACTCTAAGGGTGATAGTACCTCAACAACAACTGTAAAGAAAACTACTTAAGGTTTACTTCTTTATGAAAGCAAGAGAGAATGAAGAAATGCACTAACCGTTGCCTTGCGCTTAATGTCGAATCCAAACTCTTCTCTTTGCTTGCTTGCTCCCAGCTCCTTGCTCTTTTGCTAGCCCAGCTACAATGAGATCCTGCAAAATAACCAAGAAAGAAACTACAAGAAGCATGCAATCATAACTGATTCAAGGATTAGCATAAATCAAATATACAATCATCACAACATAACATTGAAACAAGTGCATATAGAAGAACCTCAATAGCTTTTATTAATAGAAGAAGTAAAGTTTTGAGAGTGTTACAACCATTGAAGGCTCCAATCCAGCAACACCTCCCAGCAGAAAGAATTTCTCCTCTTCACCTCCTTCAAGCAATCACCCAATAGCTCTATAGTGAAACCAACAGCATATCATTACTTTGCACAAAATTCCAGCCTCTTGAGCTCATAGGAGAGAGCTCAATATATAGATGAATTGAGAAAGGATGAGTCAGCTTGCAACTGATGTGTAGCTGCCTTGTGTCCTCTCTCTCTTCAGTTGATCTTCAGTTCTTGAGTCCACTTGGAGAACCTTGCTTCCACTTGGAGAAACAGAGCCTCTGACTCATCACAAGGCGAAATCCCTGATCCAAGTGTCATTTTTGGAAGATTCCAGAGCAATGACTCATTGTGCCACTTGTCCCATCTCGCTCAGCGCAGGTGGCCTTTGTTCCACTTGCTTTGCAACGCAGGTACACCATGGAGCAGCTGAGTTTCAGCGCAGAAACCTAGTGGAGCACCTGCTTTGATTTCAGGATTGCTTGTTTTTGAGTGTTTTCAAGTGGAGAACTGATCTGAGAGCTGTTGGCTTGCTGACCTTGTTCCTCTAGGGGTAGGAACATCATGTTTAGGGACTTTGGATCCCTTGGATTATTGACAATTCATGCAAGGCACAAAATTGTCTATAACAACTTCATTAATATAGAATACTGAAATATGCTTACAAACAGTAATGGAAATAACCCAGCTAGGGCGATGGTAGCTTATCTCTGAGAAGAGATGTGGTGGCTACATGCCTCTAAACTGTCTTACAATGAGGCTCGAAGGCCTATTTATTGTTGAGAAACAGTAGAAAACCTTTTACATTCCAGAACCTAACCCTAGAAGATGAAACGCCAAACTATGGGCCCCGTTTGGGGGTAAATTGGTACACCAATTTCCTGGGGTCGTAACGTTGGCATACGATCTCCGTTTGACGCATACAATAGCTCGTTAGAAAAATCTATCCGAGCACTACCATTTTTGGAACGGGCAACATTGGTATGTTGCCCCCGGATTCCCCAAAAAATGTCGTTTAGGGCCTCAAAATGGCTCCGGAAGTTCAGGACCCGAAAAACTGCTAAAAATAGTAAGTTGTGCTACAATTAAGGAAACTGAAAATGCTGAGAAGAACAATGGTGGGGGTCCAGGTGGGCTTGGCAGGTGGCCACCAAGATCCACCTGGATCATTCCTCCCCCCTTAGGAAGCAATGGTCCCCATTGCTTTGAGTTCCTCCATGAGATGAGGAAACTTTTGCTGAACCTGGTCCCTGGTGAGCCACTTGCCCTGGTGAAGGAGTTGGCCTGCTTTGACAACCCGATATAGTTGGATATTCTGTTGGCGAGTGTTCTTGATCTGTGTGTCCATGATCCGATCAGTTGCAGCTTGTTCTATGCAATCTGGGTTTAATTCTGTGGGTGTGAGCTGTTCTGCAATGTCGGATGTGTCTAGCAATGGTGGAAAGTATGGCCGAAGGCGATCCACATTGAATACTGGGTGCAAGCCAAGGAATGAGGGAATGCTGAGCTCAAATGAATTGTCCCCCACAGCCTTAGTAATGGTGTAAGGACCTTATCGGAGTGGTCTCAGTTTCCGATAGGCTCCAGTAAGGCGTTCCTTTTGCAGATGCAACCAGACTTTGTCGCCCACCTGAAACTTGTGTGGCACCCGGTGTTGATCATGTCGTTGCTTGTACTTGGCATTTGATTTCTCCAGAATGTCATGGACCTACTGGCGAATATGTTGGATGTGCTCAATGAAGCTGGTTGCCTTATCTGTTTCGGACTGGACATGAGCTGAAGCTGTGTGAGTAGCTGCAAGTGGCAGGGCCACATCAATGGGGCATAGTGGTTGGAATCCCAAGCCCACCTGAAAAGGGCTGTGGCCAGTCGAGCTATGAAGAGCTCGGTTGTAGCTGTGCTGAACATAGGGGAGGCTCTCGTCCCATGTGCGTGGATGCTTGGAGTTGTACATGAGCAGAATGTGTACAATCATCTGATTGACAACCTCGGTCTGGTCATCAGTTTGAGGGTGGAAGGCTGTGGACTTAGTGAGTTTGGTGTCCAGCATTGACCAGAGACTGGACCAAAATGTACTGAGAAACTGACTGTCCCGATATGAGATGATAGACTGTGGAATCCCAAAGTGCACCCACACTCGTTCAAAGAAGAGTTTAGCAGTGGCTTCTGCTGTGATATTCTTCTTGCAGGCCGCCATAATGGCCATCTTTGAGAACCTATCAACGACCACAAAAACACAATCATTTCCATGCTTAGTGGAAGGAAGCCTTGACATGTAATCCATGGAGATGGATTCCCAAGGCTGACTAGGGGTAGGCAACGGAGTATAGAGGCCTTGCTTCTTGATGGTCGGTTTGGCAATGGCACAGGCAGTACATGATCTGATGTACTTCGCGACATCCTGTCGAAGATTTGGCCAATAGAAATACTTTTGTAGTACTGCCACTATTTTCTCCACCCCGAAATGTCCAGCAGCCCGACTGTAGTGTGCTTCCCAAATCATCTTGGCACGCTCGCTTGGAGGAACACAAAGATGACCCAAGTGGCATAACAGTGCACCTTGGAGGTGGAAATCTGGAACATGCTGACCCCCCACGAGTGTCTGGTATGTGTGGCCAAATTCTCGGTCACTTTTGTAGAGAAGTGGCCAATCAGAAGTCTCGTGCCCACAAGAGTTGAGAACAGTGGTTAACGCCATGATTGGTGGTCGACTGAGGCAATCTGCAACATGATTGGTGTTGCCCTTCTTATACTTGATATTTAGATGGAACTGTTGAAGATATGTAGACCACTTCTGATGGCGATCATTCTGCAATTTCCCTTGGGTCTGTATGAACTGTAAGGGTCGGTGGTCTGTGTGGATGACTGTTTCCTTCCCCAAAATGTAATGCTTCCATTGTCGGCAGGCCTGCATAATGGAGTACATCTCTTTGTCATAGGTTGGATACTTCCGGACTGTGTCTGAAAGTGTTTCACTATGATATGCCACTGGATGCTCGTGTTGAGTAAGGACTGCCCCAATAGCATAGTCAGAGGCATCTGTCTCGACCTCAAATGGTTGTTGTAAGTCTGGTAATGTGAGCACTGGTGCCGTGCAAAGGCGGTCTTTCAATTTCATGAATGCCTTCTGTTGAGATTCAGACCAAAAGAATTTCGCTTTCGCTCCTCCCTTGGTGACTTGACTCAAGGGCCAAGCGATATGAGAAAACCCCAACACGAACCTGCGATAGAAGTTGGCAAGGCCTAGAAAGCTACGGAGCTCTGTCAGAGTGGTCGGGGATGGCCAATCCCGAATGACTTGGATCTTGGCCGGATCCACATGCACCCCCTGTTCATCAATAATGTATCCCAGATACTGAACCTGGGTCATGCCAAAAGTGCATTTCTCCAAATTGGCACACAGCTTGTGTTGCCGCAGTGTTTGAAGAACCTGTCGGATGTGGTGGAGGTGCTCTTCCCAACTCTGGCTGAAGATCAGAATGTCATCCAAGTATACCACTACAAATGAGTTGGTGAATGGCCGCAAGATGTCATCCATTAGCCTCATGAAGGTTGCAGGAGCATTCGTCAATCCGAAACGCATGACAAACCATTCGAAGAGTCCCTCCTTGGCTTTGAAGGCAGTCTTCCACACATCAGAGGGTTCGATTGGTACCTGGTGATATCCTGACTTCAGATCGATCTTGCTGAAGTACTTTGCTCCCTTTAGTTGGTCCAAGAGGTCGTCAATCCATGGGATCGGGTACCTATTACGGACAGTGATCTTGTTCAACGCCCGATAGTCAATACAGAGTCTCCAAGTCCCATCCTTCTTCTGTACCAACACGATCAGGCTCCCACAAGGCGATGAACTCGGACGGATGTGACTTTCTGCAGCAACTCCTAAATTTGCCTCTTGATCTCATCGTTCTCTAGAACCGACCGCCGATAAAGTGGTCCATTGGGTAGCGGCGCACCAGGGGTCATATCGATGGAGTGCTTGACCTAACAGTGCAGAGGAACCCCTGCAGGGGAGGTGAAGATGTCCTCGTACTCCTTCACGACCTTATCCATCTATAGTTGTCGCGCGGAGGGATCCTGTCTGGAGGTCGTCGCCACCAGCTTCTTCTTTCCTTGAGGGCAGATCATCAGAAAAAAAAACTTCCCAGTCTTGGAAATGAGCTTACTACATTGTTTTGCAGTAATCAAGGAGATGGCGGTAGGCGGTGCTACCTCTGGTATCCTGTACAACTTATTCCCCAATGTAACAATAACAGCCCGGGGCCTTGATTCATACACAGAATGTCGCTTCCACAAGTATGGTTTTCCTAATAATACATCACAAACTTCAAGGGGAGCGATGTCACACAACACCTCATCCGTGAAAGGCTTGATGTTGTATGGAAGGCGACATTGTTGGCTCACGCGAAGATCCCGTCCTTAGTGAAGCCACCCGATGGTGTATAGTTGTGGATGTGCTGTGGTCCCTAAGCCCAACCGCTTCACGACCTCCACCGAAATGAGGTTCTTTTGGCTCCCGCTATCGACAATGAACTGTAGCGGGGAGCCCTTTACCCACATCTAGGAGTGGAAGAGACGCTCCTCCTCCTCTGGATCTTCGGGTTCATTTTTCTGGATCTTGGCGGTAGCAACAGTGGCATTGGGATCCGTGTTAATGATTTGCTTCCCTTTTTCATTCCCCTTGTCGGGTTCTAACTCAGAGTCGGAATATGCATATGATTTTGGACCCTTTAGCTCGGCCACCAGTGACTGCTTGGCCCGACACTCACTGGTGTTGTGAGTGGAGCTCTTATGGAACTCACACCATTTTCCCGTGTCCTTTTTCATCTTCGCGGTGCCGTTCTTTGTCTGCAGTTTTGGCGGGTTGTCCTAGGCTGCCCCGCCTTGGCTTTGCCCTTTGTTCTAAGTTTTAGGGGCACCTTTCCCTTGCTTCAGATTCGCATATCCAAAATCTCGCTTCTTTTGTTTAAAATTCTGCTCTACCTTGACAGCATATCGGTATGCTGCACCGAGTGAGGAGATGTTCAGGAATTGTATTTCTTCCTGAATGTACTTGTGCAGGCAGCCGCGGTATTTGAGTATCAAATGCTGCTCCGTATCCTTGATACCCAACTTTGTGCGAAGGGTATGGAAAAGATTGGTGAACTCCGGCACGTCTTGGTCCCTTCCCTGCCGCAGCGTGGTCCATTTTATGTATTCATCCTCATAGCTTCCGACAGGGTAGTACTGCTCCTTGATGGCCTCGCGGAATGAGTTCCAGGTGGGTGTGGCTGAAAATAGTGAGCCGGTAGTTTCATCCTTCTGCTCGCAGTAGGTTTCCCACCAGTCCTTGACGTGGGGGGCTGCTTTGAGCAGAGCAAAAACAATCTTTTCTCGACTTGAAAATTCATGGACAGAAAAATACCCTTCTAGTAGATTTAACCATTTATCTACCGCATCTGCGTCTATTTTACCCTCGAAGATGGCGATTTCAAAATTAACTTGTACCTTAAAGGGCGTGGCGGCATTTCCAGAGTAGCTGCTAGAAGCCGAAGCGTCGCTTCTGGGTAGCCGCTGAAGGATCTGGGTGAAATTGTCCATCATCACGTTCCGTTGTCGCTCGAGGGCTTCTTCGAGCAAGATTTTGATAGGATCTCCTGCCCCCTCGTCTTTCTTCGCGTCCGCCATGGGAGGCCGTCGGGATTTGCGAGGCTGGTCTTGCAAAGGTTCGACCAGTTCAAGCCCTAACTCCTTATATCCCGACCTCGTTGGGGACATGCAAAGAAAAACAGAGAAAAAGCAGACCGCTCTGATACCACTGATCCGGATTTATACAGGAACGCAATAAAACACAGAGATAACCATAAACATAGATATGCAGCGGAAATAATGCTTTACTTCATTAATATAGAATACTGAAATATGCTTACAAACAGTAATGGAAATAACCCAACTAGGGCGATGGTAGCTTATCTCTGAGAAGAGATGTGGTGGCTACATGCGTCTGAACTGTCTTACAATGAGGCTCGAAGGCCTATTTATTGTTGAGAAACAGTAGAAAACCTTTTACATTCCAGAACCTAACCCTAGAAGATGAAACGCCAAACTATGGGCCCCGTTTGGGGGTAAATTGGTACACCAATTTCCCGGGGTCGTAACTTTGGCATACGATCTCCGTTTGACGCATACAATAGCTCGTTAGAAATATCTATCCGAGCACTACCATTGTTGGAACAGGAAACATCGATCCATTCCATGGACCCAAGCTGCCCTCGGATTCCCCAAAAAACTTCGTTTAGGGCCTAAAAACGGCTCCGGAAGTTCAGGACCCGAAAAACTGCTAAAAATAGTAAGTTGTGCTACAATTAAGGAAACTGAAAATGCTGAGAAGAACAATGGTGGGGGTCTAGGTGGGCTTGGCAGGTGGCCACCAAGATCCACCTGGATCATAAAGAATTTTGGCACCCAGCATCATTGAATGCTTCCTCATCATTGATATCGTGAGTTCGTTCCTGCTAAACAAATATCATGTTGCCCTACATCAAAAAAAAAATGAATTATAGCTCTTTTCATAAATTCAAATCCATAATTTCTACAAAAATTCAACTTCACATCGCTGCCACAGCTGTTTTCAAAACAACTGCTATGACATTGAGTTAGTAGTTCATTTTTCTCACAATCGTCACGAGAGTACAACTGTTTCTCACGACAATCATGGAGGTGGTACATGTAACCATGCTTAGTCATCGCAGACTCAAGCAGTTTTTCTGCGACGACTGAGAGGCGGACTCAGATTTGAAAATCTTCCTAAACCCACCTACCTAGCACTAAATTGCATAAAAAATTTACTGAAATGCAGTGCAAGGAGGAATGTACTTACTTGGCAAAGGTTTCAAGACAAACCATGGATGGTGCTGGAATCGGCTTGAGGAATCCGCTCAAGTTGGCGCTCCAAATGCCCAAAGGTAAAATGTGCAATGTAAATGGTAAAAAAAAATGAATTACCCCACCCTTTTTATAGTAATTTTTTGAAAAATTAAAAAATTATACTTTAGGGTGTGGGTTTTTTTCATTTATATGGCATTTTTAATTAGGGTTTTGGGGTTTTGACCATATTTTTGCATATATTATCTATTTATATCAAATGGGTTTTATGTTTGACGTGTTTTGTGCAGAGCTATAGGTGGCGAGGTTGTGTCATACTTTGTATACACTTGGTTCAAAAGTCTTCTTTAACACTCTTTTCCAACTTAAAAGACGAAAAGATAGCCAAGTTATTCCTTTTGACTCTTAAAAAAAATAAGAGGTGGTCTGCTTTAAGCTTTTTTCCGACTGTATAAACGTGAAAAGATTGTCAGGCTTTTGTTGTTTCAGGTTCGTTATTGGTTACGAAACAATGTGTCCTCGATTGCTTTTCTACTCTTTCGGATCGAGGTCACTAATGACGAAAAGTACTCCTTGATCGTAATGGTCAAGTGGTTCTCTCAAGTATTGTTTTATACTTTTTCGGGCTCAAGAGACACAGGTCTATGAAAAAGGACCCCCCTGGAGTTTTTTTTTTCTGTGTCTTTTCAAACTCTCTAAACATGAAAAGACTCCGAGTTTTACCTATGTTGGACTCATTAAACCCTAACGACATTGGACTCGTTGCCATGATAAGACTTGAGCTTCTCCTCGCTAGGGCTCGTTAAACTATTACTAGGTTGGATTTAACCGAGGGTCGAACTTATATTACAAGCTTATGATATCCCCTTCAAGCTTGTTTTCAAAAATAATTCCGGTACTTTCCAGCAATGGTGGGGGAAAATTTGGAAGTTGTAATTGCTTACCTGCGGCAGCTAGTCACTGTTGAACATCGACACTTTTTCTTCTTGTCGCATTGGGATATCCATACATCATCATTTGGCCTTCTGGAATTTTGGGTTGCCATTTAGCCTTATTCTATCTTATCCATGTTGTCTCCATCAAGCCTATGATCCCTTGGTACCTGAATGTTGCCACCCTCCAGAGTCGTGTCACGGACATGCTTAAGAGTATAATCCTTCTGAAATTCACATCCTTACCTCCTCTTCTAATACTCTGTTTCACCATCTACCACTTTTTCCCTATCTCGTTTCGTTGATGGGGGAAACATTATGTCCCTCCTGTGATAGATCGTCTCTTGTCGACATCAACTCATCATCCATGAGACTACTCTATAGATCCCCTTTGGTACCTTGGAGCTTGCATGCCTTAATGGCAAGTTCTTCACACCTAATGATCAACTTTCATCATCGGTCATCGATTGGGTGATTCTGCGAGTGTTCAACTTCAGCTCATTCTTCACACTTTGTGGATTGTACTAGATAGAACCTCGAGAACCATTGGCATTATTGGTGGTTTCTCTTGCGCTTGTTAAAGGTTCTCATCATTGACCAGTAATCAAGTGACTTTCTATCATGCTCGACCTCAGCACATCTATTCGCATGCTAGAATTTGTACTATGATCAGTTGGGTTGCAAGACCCCGAACTGAGATCACACATGTTCGAGCTATGTGGATTGGTCTGTGATTACATGACTCATTGATGGATGGCTGTGACCACACCTGAGTCTTCATGGATGGCTGCGACCATACCTTTATTATTATCATGGTCTTACTAGCTGGGTGGTTGTATCCATACCATAGACCTAGTTTGTATGTCTTTTGGATGGCTGCGCCCATGCCTAGACTACATGTATTTCACCATCAGAGATATTAGTTGTACTTGCACCTGTAGGTTCTTCCAGGTGGTGTTCCAGTTCAGACAGTTTCGTAAAGCATTTCACCCCTCCCACTCTCTCGGGCTTCATACTTTAGGGGGCATCTGTTACATAGTAATTTGTCACTGCCTTCACCCTAGTCCTCCTACTGTGTCATGTGTCTAGTAAAACATGCTCATATTGAACAAATTCTCTCTTATGTTGCCAATTGACCCACTTTTCCTAATTTTTCTACATCATATCAAGAATTCAATTAATATACGTAATGAACCTCTGTCATAAATAGTCCAGTCACACCCTCGTCGCAGGAGTACATCTGTTTCTCGTGACTGTCTGATTTCATGCCCCGATGCGAGGCTATTTGCTTCTTTAGTGATGGTTTGACTAAATACATTGCCTACTAGCGATGTCGGCACTAAATCTTAGTTATGAATTAGCGACGATCCAGATTGGGCGAATTCATTCCAACAATCGACCTTCTGGATGTCTCTAGACCTAGTTGTTGGGTCAGTTTGGGTCGCCCTCCTCCCTCTAGCATGGTAGTTCCATCTTTTTGTGTTGTTTGCCCTGAGGATAAACTCCCTCTCCCTCATTTCATGGAGACTCCTTCTCCTATAAAATCACTCACCATTGCTATCATCTAGAGTTATTTTGGTTGTATAGTGCTACTGCTGCTTTTGGGTTTGATAGATAGTTGGTGTGAGTGTGACAAGTGTGGGATTGCTTTTGTTGTTTGCAAGAAGGTGTGGAGTGCCCTTAACTTTGTGTAAAGCTTGTGAATGAGAGAGATATATTGCTATTTGGGAGACCCATCCTTGAGAGTGAATGCTTGAAGAAACACACTGGTTGGACCCTCTGAGAAGGCTTGTGATGTCAAGACTTGGTTGTAATCTTTACTCTTGATTTATTATTAATACAATCAATGATGATTTCCTATGTCCTGTATGTAATTTACTTGGTAGTTCATGACTTCTTGACTTTATGAGTAAATAGATCATTTTCATTTCTCGGTTACGTGCTCTATTGTTTCTTTGTGGTGTTTCAGGTTGATTGCTCGTTAAGGAGAAGGAAACAGAAGCTGGAGCAGCGCAGCGGAACTTCATCAACAACCCGTTTGAGGTAGGCCTCCAATGATGACTGTTTAAGGGAATTAATTGTTGTTTTGTCCTTGCTGTGACTAGACCCACTCTAGGGCTAGAGGGGTTGCCTCTGTCTACAGAGGGAACACTTTCCCACGTCTCAAGTTCTTAACAATGTAGTGAAAATAACTTACCAAGAACACTTTCCAATAAGTGTTCTTAACAATGCAGCGAAAATAACTTACCATCAATTTATCTTCTCCAATCGCTCTTTCAACCCATCATGTCATGTCGTCATGCTGCACTACCCGTGGCCTACATGACACAACTCCACACCTAAACTATGAACCTGTCCACCCAACTTTCCGTTCTGTGGTGCCCAAACTCTACCCATCGGTGTGGTCCATAGTGAGGGTGCATGCAGTGCAGCCTAACTGCCTGGTCAGTAACCCGCCCTGCTCTGCCTGTCTACACTACCAAGTCTGACCCACCCACTGTAATCCACCCACCGATGTGGCCCTCTTACTCGCGTCCTTCTCTTCCTTCTATTTTCACCCAACTCCTTCCTTCGCACTTGTTCTGTGATGTAGAAGTCTGAGCTTGATGTCCCTTCGTCCAATGCCATCTTCCTTACTTATACACATCCTTTCGCCCAAGGGCCATGTCTCTCGGGGATAAAAAGGGTAGGATCCATCAACATGCATGCTTGGCCAACCTACCACATAACCTCGACACACCCGATTCCAACGAACTGCCACATCCCTTCATGTGCATCGTCGCACCGATGGGTCGGCTCCAACACTTAGCCAATTACAACCGTCGCCACACGCCACACACATGCTCGCGTCCTAACTCGTTTGCACATGGTCACCTCTTTCATCTGGGCACCCAACAAGGGTTGCTCACACGCCTTCCACCAGTGACTTGCCCATCATGCACGTGTCAAGGGGCATGCGCCCTGCCCAACACAACGAGCCCGCTATGAGTGCGTCCATCACTGTCACGCATAAGCGAATGCCATCCCAAGTCTTCGCATACAACCGAATGCTCACCTGAGTCAAATATAACCAAACGCGGGTGCCCATACTATGGATTCAATCTTTTGACTCTCTCGGGTGCTCTTGACTCGAATACATGACACCCTCGCCCCCCCCCCCCCCCCCCCCCCCCCTCCCCCCATACGTGGTAAAGGTTTTTGGTGCGATGGGACATGGAAACCCTGGATTTCACGTGTTGAAAATGCAACAAGATGATGGATCTTAGTGGAAAGGAGTCGCCTTCACTAAGTGGGCCGGCAGGGTATTTTTGGTGCAAAGTCTATTTTTAGACATATGGGCGGATTCTATTTTTACACTGCCAGGCTAAAAATAGAACAGTCGAATATTATTAGCTCATAATATATTTGGACTATAAACATTATCTTATCCTCTTGGAGCACTTCAGTTTGAGCTACATATGTGGCACATGTAGCTATCAGAAGGAAATACACTTTTCTTATTAGTCAGTTGAGCTATTGCATGGTGGACTTCAATTAGAACTCATGTGGTTGAGTTTTGGTGGAGTTGATGGAGTTGTGTTCAGTTTGACTTGGTTAAACTAGTTGTATTTAGTCTAACTGCAAATAGACTAGTGATGAGTGATGTGAATTAATTGTTAAATTAATTCACTAATTATTAACTCATAAAGCAACTAAAGAATACATCAGTTAACTCAATGAATGGATAGTTCAGTGGAGACAGGTGTTAGAGGTTGAGATTGCTGTCAGTTGTGACTATAGTTGTGCATGAGATTTTTGCACATGCATGGATTGAGTAATGCCAATGAGGATTGCGTGGTTCAGCCAAGAAAAAGACGACTTTGGATCAGCCATACTCATTCATTCTCTTACAGGATTGCACAATGGAGGCAGGCAAACAGTGGAGGAGATTTTAGGCATCAGATCTGAGCTAGTTTTGTGTGTAACAGGTGGAGATAGTACTGAGTACTTGTGAGGAGTATTGTACTATGTATTGTTACATATTCTCAATCATTATAATATACAGATAGTGTGGGGTTTTCAGCTGTATGCTTTCCCCCGGTTACATACTATGTTAATGTGTGCATGCGATCGATGTTTCATTGTTTTAAATGATACTAAATTGATGCTCAACGTAGAGGAGGTTATGTATTATGCATGTATTCTGCAATAGTGTATAATGGGGATAATCTCTGTGAATAAGTGTTTAATTATTCAAAATTTCTACATCACGGACTTGGGCAGCTGTCATCATGGCGGGGTAGGGAAACCCCACTTTGCCTGCACTTGGACGACTCCCCTCGCAACGAGTCATGGAAACCCCAAGTTCTAGAGACAGACCAGGCAAGCGGTTTCCACCCCGCCGTGAAATGGAAACCCCAAGTTTGCAAGACTTGGGTGGTTCTTCATTGTTCCACAACATGGAAACCATGAGTTCCATAAACTTGGGCGATTTCGGTTGTGTTGTGACATGGAAAGCCAAGTTCCCTGCATTGGGGCCATGGTTTTTGACCGGGCAGGAGATGGAGACCCCATAGGTTCCAAGAATTAGGTGGTCTCCATCATGCCACGAAATAGAAGCCCTCGAGTTCTGTGGGCTTGGGCGATTCTCTATCATTCCGCGGCATGCAAACTCGATTTCCTTGCACTAGAGTGATGGTTTCTGTCGTGGCAGGACATGGAAGACCCCGAGTTTCCCATAATTGGCCGGTTTCCATCATGCCATGGAATGGAAAGCCCCATCTTCAGTAGACTTGGGTGGTCGTTCCCTGTCATGCAATGACATGGAAATATGAAGCTCCCAAACTTGGGCAGTCATTCCCTGTAGCACGATGACATGGAAACTTGAAGCTCCCCAAACTTGGGTGGTAGCTTTAGCTGCGGCGCGAGTGACATGGGAACCCCGCATTTCCCAGAAATTGGTAGCAATTTTTGTCATGACGTGAAATGGAAACCCCTTCTGTCCAATAATTTGGGTAGTGGCTTCCATTGCACCACGAAATGGACACCCCCAGTTCCCTGGACTTTGGCGGCTTATCGTCACCCCACGACATGGAAATCTGAAGTTCCATAGACTCTCGGGTGATTCAAGGTGTGCTGCGACATGGAAACCCCAGGTTTTCAAGACTTCAGTCATATTCATCGATGGTTCTAGCTATGCTGTGACATTGAAATCACAAGTTCCCCAAACTTAGGCAATGGTTTTGAAACACCCCAAGTTCCCCATACTTGTGAGCTGGTTTGCATCCTCATGGAAACCCCAAGTTCCCCATGTTGGGGCATTGTTGAAAACCTCACGTTTCCATCATGCTGTAAAATGTGGAAACCCATGGTTCCATCAAGTGCGGGACATGGAAACGCCAAGTTTTTCCAGACTTGGGTGTTGCTGGTTTCGACCATGGCACAACATGGAAACCCCAGGTTTCCCAGGCTCAAGCATTAGGGCGCGACATGGAAACCCCAAGTTTCCCTAGGTTTGGGCGCCGACGGTTTTAGTCGTGGCACAACATGGAAACCCCAAGTTTCCCAAGCTTGGGCGCCAAGGTGTGACATGGAAACCCCAAGTTTCTGCAGGCTTGGACGTCACTGGTTTTGGTCATGGCGCGACATGGAAACCCCAAGTTCCCTAGGTTTGGGTGTCGGGGCACGACTTGGAATACCCAAAATTTTCGCGTCGAGCAGAAGCCCCAAGTTTTAGGTGCTGGGTGGAAACCCCAAGTTTTGGGCATGATAGGGAAACCCAAGATTTTTGGTGCGACATGGAAACCCCAACTTTTTTTGCACCGAGTGAAAGCCCCAAGTTTTAGGCAGGTGGAAACCCCAAATTTTGGGTGCGATATGGAAACTCCAAATTTTTTTGCACCTAGCAGAAGGCCCAAATTTTAGGCGCTACGTGGAAACCCCAAATTTTGGGTGCCAGGGTGCAGCATGGAAACCCCAATTTTTCCCATGCTTGAGCGCTAGGGCGTGGCACGGAAACCCTAATTTTTCCCATGCTTGGGTGCCTTTTTCATCGCAATGTGGAAACCCCAAATTTTGGGCACCGAGGCGCGACATGGAAACCCCAAAATTTTGGGCACCGGAGCATGACATGGAAACCCCAAATTTCCAAGGCTTTGGTGCCTTTTCCGTCGCGGTGTGGAAACCCAAAATTTCCTACCCCTAAGAAATGAAAAATTGTCATCTGGAAGAAGAGGAAAAGGTGGGAGAGTGGGAGGGTTGTCTGGATTTGTTTGTGACAATAGCGAAGCTTTGAATCAAGGTCACCAAGGGCTGAATCTCAATGGATCGTGGTAGCAAGGCCACTCTGCCACTTACAATACCCTGTCGTGTATTTAAGTCGTTGTTACAGAGGTAAATCCTCTCTGCGGACAGAGACGATCCCTACTAGCCCAGACCGGGTCTAGCAACAATCACACAATGCTACTACGCAAGTTCCTAATTGAAAATAAAAGGTAGGCAATGGAGACCTACTTGGATTCCAACACTAATGTTTGATGAAGAGACGTCGTCCTCGCTCCTTCGCTTTGGCCGGTCACAATCCTCCACGATTCTCGTGAATAGACACCTGCACACAGGAAGAGAAATACAAATACAAGCGTGAAATCTAATAAATGCAATTATACATCAGTCAGAAAGGACATAACTCACATTAACCATTACAAAGACAAATGAGAGTGGAACCATAATAATTGTCATCTATTATTAATCAATAACATAGAAGAGTACAACCAAAGTTCTGACGTCGAATCCTTCTTAAGAGGGTCCAGCCAGCAAGTCTCTTAAGCATTCACCCTTAGAGGTAGATCTCCCAAGACAAAACTCTCTCTCACACAAGTTTACACAAGAAAGCCATACTTCACACCCTTCCTTGAGCTCTTTAGCAATCCCACACTTGTCACACCAACTACCTATCAAATTCACACACTAGCAGCAGCACTCTAAGCACTATCAATTCCACACAATCCAAAACTAGCTGCTCATGGCAATGGTAGAGGCATAAAATAGGAGAAGGAGTCTCCATGAATGGTGGGAGGATGAGCTTATTTACAAGGAAGGTGGCTCAAATGACAAAACAGATATGCCAGAGAAGGGAGGGCGACATTTACAAGGCCAACAACCAGGTCTGGAGTCATCTGGAAGGTCGGCTGTTAGAACAAACTCGCCCAAACAGGATCAGCGCGGGTGCATAACTGGACTGGAGCACTGACATCGCATCTGAATAACAGGGAAGGCCATGTTAGCGCGACCCAATATGAATAGAAATTGCGCTGGCTCATGAAATTCGATCAGCGCGGAAAACACGTGTGCTTCCGCGCTGGCAGCGCATGAGTTCTATTATGAAGCGCCAGTCAGCGTGGTTATTTTAATAACAGTCGCGATGATGAGGAAAACTATGGCAAAGTGGGTCATTTGGCCAGTTTAGAGAGCATGAGCATGATTATTTTGAACTCATGACACAGTAGGGAGACTGACAGGGAGACAGTGACAAATTACTGTGTAACAGATGCCCCCTAAAGCATGAAGCCCGAGAGAGTGGGAGGGGTGAAATGCTTTACAAAACTTGCTGAACTGGAACGCTACCAGGAAGGATTTGAGATCTCTGATAATCATGTACATGTAGTCTAGGCATGGGCGCAGCCATCCAAAAGACATACGAAGGTCTGTGGTATGGACGCAGCCACCCAGCTAAAGAGACCATGGTGATAATAAGGTATGGTCGCAGCCATCCAAAAGACTTAGGTATGGGCGCAGCCATCCATCAATGAGTCATGTAACGATCATAATATTACACAAAATCGTAACCTAGATTACAATAGACAAAGTTCCAGGGTCTTGCGCTCCATCCCGCCCCGAACAAAGTACAAGTCCAAGCATGTGAATACATGAGCTGAAGTCGAACATGCATGAACATCGTCTGATTACCAGTCAATAATGAAAACTGTTAACAGACGCGAGAGGTACCACCTGTTATCACAAAATCAGTACTAAGGGCTGCAACCAAGTAAGATTTTATGTAACTCTTTCAACCAAACTTTAGACTAGGAATTAGCCTTCCTAATCAGAGAGGGCTCTCTCACAGGCTTTTGATAGAAATCAATCACAACAACAGAGGGCTAACTCTTCACACACTTATGAAAATAAAGCTGGTTGGACACACATCAAATTTGGTCTTCATTGGGCTATGGAGTCTCACACACTTAGTAAACAAAAGTACAGTCATTTCATGGAAGTCAAGGCTCTTTGCATTAATTGTTCAAACATACTTCACAAAAACCACATCTTGCCAAACACACAGGAAGTCAGAGCATAAGATATGAATTCTGAGTGATTGTGCTATAACAAGGCTGTAAAAGAACATTAAGAAAATAAAACACCATCACATTTGAACAATATAATCCATTGAGAATCTTGAGAAGAAACAACAGCTGTTTTACTATTACTGTAATAAGTCTTTACAATGACCCAAATAAAACTCTGTTTTTGTATAAAATATCCAACCTTTTTTACATCAGAGTCATTTCTATATATAGGAAAACCAAAATACAACTACTTGAGACTCCTCAACAAGCATGAAGGGAGCTCGAAATCCTATCATTAATTACCTTATCCATATCTAAACAAACTAATTAATTACAAAGGTATTGCGCTGTGAAAACATAGAGTCCCATTCCCATTGAAACTCTAAGTCTATCTTCTCGTGTGCATTGATGCTTTCTTGAAATTTGACACCTGTATCACTTCAGTAATGGCCAAGGCATGCTGGAGGAACATTCACTGAATGAGCAACTTCGGATACTTGATATGTGGATGACTCATAAACTGATAAGGATCTGTGCCCTATTTTCATGGTCTCTGCCTCCCATTAGTCTTCATGCATTAAAAGACCATGCTCCAAGCCATTTAATTCTTTTAATAACCACCCATAATCTAATATGCCTTATGATCTGGACACTTTGTGAGCTGAACAGGTGTACCACTCAAAACTTCGGTAACCCTACCAGAACCCTAATAATTCGGCTATAAAGTAACTTTTAGGAAGACTTTAACAAAAGACAAAAATTTCACTTTTTCCTTAAATACTCACACCTGTCATCTTTTGAATATCTGGATAGCTTTGTATAATGTCCATGCTGGCCTCGAGTCATCCTTTTCAAACTTTGCTGACCTCAGCATCAATTTCATTTTTTTCACATAAACAGTCATCTACAGCAGTTTCGTAGCGCGCTACGAAACTGCTGTAGGTAATCAAAACAAAGCATATGAATCTTAAACACTGATGACTTAACTTCGTGACTTCTTCAGCTATTTGTACAGGTGTAAGGGCTCAAAAAGTTTCGAAATGATGGCAGCCAAAATTTATCAAAACTTGAAAAGCAAACTTCCCCTTGGATTAATCAGCTAGTTTGCCTAGCTTCCTCTTTAAATTGCTAACTTTTTCCTTTAAAGCCCTGTTTTCTGCTCTTAAGCTTGTGTTCATTTGTTTCATGATTTTTGCCTGCTTCAGAGCTGGCACCGTCCACAAATATGCATCAGACACTGAGTCAGTTCGGCTCATTAGACTTGTTCTGCCTTTTATTACAGCCTTTCTATAATTTGCATATCTTACTGCCCTTTCCTTAGAAACATTTTTAATCTGAGGTATTTCTTCTTGTGTGGTTCCTGCTTGTTGCTTGATAGCAATGACATTTCCACCTTGACTGATGATAACTCTATTACCCTTGTTTTTACTTTTGGCTGCTTGAACTGTTCTGGTCAAAATCTCAATTACATCTGTACTAGGCACTTTTAAAGGTGCCTTCTCTTTCTGCGCTTTCTCCACTTCTTTAATTTGTCTTCTTGTGACTGGTCTACGTGGCTTGAAAACATATTCTTTACTAGGCTCTTCAAATTTCAATCTTTTTGAAGCTCTTGGTTTTTTAGTACTCTCGGGTGAAGATTGAGTGAGGTCAATATGCATTGGCTGCACTGGATGATCTTGCTCAAACTCTATTGGTTCAATCTGTATTGGCTGATCTTGCTCAAGTTCAATGGCTTCAAGTAAGTCATTTAAACTGCCTTTTGAAATAGGGCTTTCTTCCACAGTAATTGACTTACCCTTCTCCCTGTTTAGCTGACCTCTGGTTTTCACCCTTGAAATCTTTTCAACTTCACTTGATTTAGCTTCATCCTTCTTTTTCTGGATCTTCTGCTTTGATGACTGAGGTGTCTCCTTAGATGATGACTTAGGAGTTTCCTTTACTGATGATTTAGGTGCCTCTTTTGCTGCCACAAACTTCTCTGATTTCCTTAATTTGTTTTTAGGCTTCTTTTGGTCTGTCACCTCTCTTCTGAGTTCAGCCAGAGTGGGTTCTTCACTCCTTTCTTCCCTTTCCCTCACAGGCAAGGGAGTGAGGCCTGTTTTGATCTGAAAGCCGGCCATAAAAACAAAAGAATCCCAATCTCTGCCAATCTTTTGCAAAGCATCCAACACCAGCAACTTTACCAGACCATGGTGAAACAAGGATGTTTCACAACTATCTTTCTTTAACTGGATTTTATCACACATTTTGCTAATGCTTCTGAACAAATAGAAAGGTATATCTATTGAAACCTTACCTGTGAAATGCAACAAAAGTTTGAAGTGGTAGGAGTAAACTTTATTGTACCTTCCCTCGCATGTTAGGTATTTCTGGATACATGTGAGGAGCATAGCATACTGTTCCTTTATGTAACTCCTTGGCACCGCTTTGGTGAGGTCCTTGTTTTCATACTGTTCCTTCAAAAATTCTTTACAGGGACTCATGTCGAATTTAAAGTTTTTGAACCATTCTTGACCTCCCCTCGGAATTTCAGTGACAGTGGAAATAGCCTCAGGAGACACAGGAAACTCTAACATTGACACCTTTGAATTCAGTCCAGTAAAATTCAATGCGAATGCCTTCGTTACCTCAGCATGTCCTCCCTTCAACTTCTCGCAGAACCTCCAGCAACCCGCATTTCGAAAGGCTCTTGCAACACCTTCATCCCTGAGTGTAACATCAAGCCCTTCTGGCTCTGTCCTCAAGCACTTACCGGATCGATGTTCCCTCTTTTCCATCTTGTTTCAAATATTTTCACACAGGGAACAAATGGCAGCTACAACGCGAAAACAATCTCGACTCTGGAGTGCAGGCTCGCTTGCAATGATTCCTTTAAATAAGAACTCGGGCTTCTCATACAGCAGACATGTTTGCACATTATGAAAAACACATTATGACACAACCATACCTCATAAAATCCCTTAAGATGATATTCATATGCATGATTCTGGACCTCATGGCGGAATAATGATTTATCATGACATGGAGAGAACCTCAACTGACAAACATGCACGGACCTATGACTCACCCTTCCCAGATTTGACATTGCAAGAAAAAGCGCTACAAAAAACCCCGAAACCCCGATTTCGTAGCGCGGACAATTCAAATTTAACAAAACGCGCTACGAAATGGCTGATAAACAGTACGCTGCGAAAAGACGGAACATCATTGCGCAGCTAAATTGACCAAACAGACCGCGCTGCGAAACTGCGCAAAGTACTAATGACATGACATGCCTTAACTGACAATGATGGAGGGTATCAAACGAGTTTTTTTTTTACACGGACTTACATCAATACCTTTTGAAATTCTAATTTCAAAGTGACACACACACATATAAACCTACTCACTAAACCAAAGATTTTTATATGGAACTTGTGGACAACATTACATACATGAACTATGGTTCTAAGTGATAACACCACCAATAATGACAATGGTCCTCAAGGTACTATAGGTACACTGCGCGGCGTGTGAATCAATGAGCTGGTGTCGAACACCCGCAGAATCATTCGATTGGAGGCCAATGATGTAAACCTCGCGTCGAACACGAAGAACCTGCCATTGAGGCATGCAGGCTCTAAGGCACCTGAAGGGAGTCTCTAAGTCACCTTCCTGGATAATGAGCTGAAGTCGACAGGAAGTGACCTTGATCGAAGGTGGGCCATAATGCTTCCCACATCATCGACATGAGACAGAGAAGGATAAGATATTTTGTGTGAGGTATCAGAGGAGGTTGTACTATTGCAGAGGTCAACTTCTCTTGAACATATCAGCGGCACGACAGTGGATTTGGTAGTATCTGACATCAAATGAGCAGAGGTCATGGTGACAAGGCAATGAGCAGATGAGAGGTCAAATAGGATAACCCGAACCCACGGAGGCTAGTGTAAAACAAGATGAGAAATCCCCACCCAGACACGAATGCAGACTAGTGCCATTTTCAAGAGCGACATACTGCCGACACGACAGTTATTAGAGTTCCATTTTCCCCACCATTTCTGGCAGGTACCCCGATTATTGAAGGGGATAGCATATGCTTGGAAAGTGTCATTTCGATGGTGTCCGATGTCATTAAGTTTTAACGAGTCTGACAAAGGAAGAACTCGGCGTCTTTTCCTGTTTAGAGAGTCTGAAAAGGCAGTAGAAAAGAAAACTCCAGGGGGTCCTTTTTCGTAAAGTTGTGTCTCTCGAGCCCAAAAAAGTATAAAACGATGCTCGAAAGAACCGCCCGACCAGTATGATCGAGCAGTACTTTTCGTAAGTAGTGACTTCGACCCGAAAAAGTAAAAAAGCGGTCATAAGTACATCGTTTTGGAGCCAATAACGAGTTCGAAACGACAAACACTCGGCAATCTTTTTTAGTTTAAACGGTCGAAAAAAGAGCTTTAAAAGCGACCGCCTCTCATTTTTAAATGAGCCAAGAGGAGGGCTCGGCCATATTTTCTTGCTTTACGTCGAAAAAGAGCTTAAAAAATGACATTACGGGACCAAGTGTGTATAGATCCGTTGTGACCCCACCGATATGAGAATCTGCACAAGAAACACCGCAAGCATAAAACCTGTTCGAGATTAAAAACATAGTAAAACTACATTGACACCAAGCACATGGTAAAAATATAACCAAAATCCCACATTTATGAAAAATAATAGTTAATTATAATTTTTTACCATAAATAGGGGGGTAAAAGGAGTTTTTTACCATTGTTACCATTTTGAGCCGTGGAGAACGTTGTGGAGATGCGAGGTTGACAAACTGAATTCCATCCCGTGCGGACATCATCCACCCTGCAATCTGTTCCAGGTAGGTTCTCTTTCTCCCGCGCTTCAATTTGAGTCATTTTAGCCGCATTTCCACGGTGGGAAGTGGTATTTTGGGTGAATTTTGTGAACTTCAATTCGCTCTCGGTCAGCACGGATTTCCTCATCGGGTCTGCGCTGATCGAATATGATTTACACACACCACCCTTAGATCAGCGCGGAAAACACGTGTGCTTCCGTGCTAACCCAAGGAAAAAAAACAAAGGGTGCCATTATCAGCGCGACTGTTTTTAAAATAGCCGCGCTGACGCCGTGAAACTTATTTTTTAACAAATTTAACGTGCAAATTTCAACGGTCAGGGCTCTAATGATTTTTTTTGGCCATGCAGGACAAAATGGCATTTGTTTGGCAAGAGAGAGCTCATGATAATGAGGATATAGCGGCATTCGCCGATGCTGGGTGTCGTAATGCAATGTGGGCATGCGGGTTACTCAAATTTTTCCTCACTCCGCGCCTGCGAGCACAACCCGATCTCCTCGAGTTTCTAATCAGAGCCTGGAATCCTGTTGATGGAAAGTTTACAATTCGAGGCCGTGATATCGAGTTCGATTACATGGATATCTATCTTTTGACCGGGTTATCACGGCGAGGTGAGATGCCCATTCTGGAGGGGCAGCAACCTAGTGGTGAAACCCTAGATATGTTGATGGCTCGGGTGTGCCCACAGGCACGCAAAACACAGAGTGGGAAGGTAGCTATTCCTACGGTGGAGGACATCGTCCTTCAAACCATACTTTTCATGGTGACCCGGGGAGCGGGCTGCTTGGCCAATCACGAGGCCTCGAAGACCCATCTCTTATTATCTCTCGAGTGTTTGACTCCCACTGTATTCAACTGGGCAGCAGCAGTAACAACCAGCATGAAAAGAAAACTGAGCAACTGCCGACGTGGTGAGTCGAAGCAGTTCGGCTATGGGTCGATTTTACTCCCGCTCATGCTGGAGCGGGTGCCGGCATTACAGCTACAGGACATGGTCATAGATCCACCCACAGGCCCCCGAGAGACGAGGGCTAGTCGATGGGGCCATGTCATGCCGCGAGGAGGTGACGGCCGACCGGTGGCATGGGGAGTGTATTTCCGAGAGTGGCTGGATCGATAGGTTATTTTTGTAGAGGACTGGCCATATGCTGGCATAGACTTCCGTGGAGATCCAGACATGCCACTGCCTGTGGGAGAGCATTGGGACGATGGTGGTAAGCCACTTGATCTCTTTTTAATTTTTTATTTTTTGTAATGTTTTTTTATTTTTCATGTACATGTCTTTACGATGAATGCTATGATTTTCAGATGTAGCACCGATGAGACCCCTTGGTCTGGCCCCAGAGGCGCGGAGAGAGGCACAAGGCACTGGAGCCTGGCCTTGGCTCCTCCAAGAGTCGACATGATGGAGACTGTGATGCAGAACCTCGAGGGCTTACTAGCGGGAGTTCCAGATTACCAGGGGATAGAGGAGGTCCCCATAGCATCTCAGATCCATACAGTGGGGGTAGAACCCAGGATGCACCGCCTTTTGAGGTGGGTGGCACGGGCGGTTGTATGCTACAGAAAGCATAACCCACCACAGTAGTCATCTAGGTCTTATTTCCACTGATGTTTTTTGAGAGACATGCGTCTCAGATGTATTGAGAACATAGGCCTTATCTAGACATATACACTTATTTTTTGAGCGCCTTGGTGCGCCACACGATATATATATATATATATATATATATATATATATATATATGCATATTTCTATGGTTTATTATTGTGCTTTTATGTGCTTGCTTGTATGATGTTTTGATTATAAATTATGCAAATGTCTATCTAATACATGATTAGCTAATGCATCAGATAATGTGTTTAATTTTTGTGGAATATGCTGATATGTGATAAAATCAAAATTCCTTTCTAACAATTTAACACGTAAGTACAACCTTAAAATGTGACGGTCTTTGACGGAATATCGCCCATTGAGTTGATGTACGACAAGTTGAGAGTCTAGGTTAACAACTAATGTACGAATATTGAGATTTATTGCCTTGGCTAATAATTCAATAACAGCACTATATTCAGCGACATTGTTTGTAGTACAACCTAAACACACACCTTGAAGATCTATCAACTCACCGTGAGGATCGTAGATCACCCACGCCGCAGAGGACAAATTATGAGTGCTGCGGCAGGCACCATCAGCGAAACCAATATAAGGTGCACCCGACATCTGCACAAGAAGCAAAACACAATAAGAAGCAATCACGATTTCCACACCAAGCCAAAGACGTGAAAACATACACACACACACACTTGCTAAGACACACGTATGTATAAACTAAGTGCACGAAATCATGCATAATATTTTTTCAAATAAAGCTCGTTACGGGGCTTATCAAGAGGATTTCCTTCGTAGTCAATCAGCTCATATGCCCCCTTCTGTAAAACTCTCTTCACAATATAGGGGCCTAGCCACATGGATTCGAGTTTACCTGCCCCTAGCTTATCCTTAGCTTGATCATAGAGCAGTACTAGATCTCCCTCAACAAAGGAACGAGGTTGAATGGTATTGTTGAAGTGAGCCTTAACCCTCTTCTTCTGTGCTTCGATAGCGAGAGAAGCTAAGCGACGGGTCTCGTCTAGCCATTCTACATAAAGAAGTCGTTCCTCCACTGGAGTGGTGTTGGGGAGCAACTCGACAGCTAACTTTAACGAAGGATTGTCACACTCAATAGGAAGGGTGGCCTCCGGTCCATAAACAAGCTGAAAAGGGGTGAAACCGGTGGCATCTTTCACAGAGGTCCAGTAGGCCCACAAGGCGGGGAACAACATCAGATGTCGATTAGACTTGTGTGTACCAACGTTACGTTGGAGCATGGTGACCAAGATTTTGTTCACAGCTTCAACTTGGCCATCGGATTGAGGGTAGTAGGGCGTCGAACTATCTTGACGCAAGCCTAGTTGGGTTGTCAATTCCGTCATCATGTGATTACGGAAATCCTTTCCGTGATCCGTGATGATAGCCTGAGGGACCCCAAACCGTGTAATGACATGATTAAACAAAAAATGCACCACTGTGTGACCGTCTTCATTCAATGTAGGCATCGCTTCGGCCCATTTGGTGAAATAATCCACGGCAACGATGATATACCAATGCCCCCCGGCCAAATGAGGGTTACAGGATGTATAATCGATGCCCCATTTGGCAAAAGGACCTACAGTAAAAACAGGGTGCAGTGGTGCAGGAGGTGCACGCATTTTCTGATGGTAGATCTGGCATTCATGGCATGAACAGACGACAAGGATGCAATCCTTGAAAATAGAAGGCCAGAAATAACCAGCGCGGAGAATCTTCTGGGCGGTAGCATATCCAGACATATGACCACCACAAGCACCGGAGTGGCAGTCGTTCAACACCCGTTCAGCCTCCTCAAAAGTCAAACATTGGCGGAGAACAGAATCGGCACCGAGGCGGTACAGGGTATCGCCAATAATGCGATAGGGTTGAGATTGATGACGAATCCTTCGTCGAGCGTCTTTTGATACATTGGGACGGAAGGAAGACGTCTGCAAATATACTATGATGTCCCCATACCAAGGGTCGAGGGTACTGATTAAAAACAATGTTTCGTCCGGGATATGCTCTTCAGAAACAGAGGGTGCAGAAGGGGATGGCAACGAACAAAGCAATTCAACGAAGACCAGAGACTTCTTAGACTTGGCAGCAGTAAATTCCAAGTCAAACTCTTGGAGGATCACGATCCATTTAGAGTATTTTCCCCCCAGCAACTGACGCGACAAAATGACGTCATAGGGTTACAGTCAGAAATCACGGTCGTGGTGCGCAACAGGATATAGGACGAAAACGTTGGACGGCGCAGACAGCGGCCAATGCCAACTTCTCAACATAAGCGTAACGAGTTTCCATATCCAGGAGGTTGCGACTGAGGTAATAGATAACGTGCTCATTGCCATCATCATTGTCCTGCACCAGAACCATGCTGATAGTGGTATCGGCGGCAGCCAGATAGAGAGTGTAATCACGATGGTAGTTCGGAGGTCTCAATAACGGAGCAGAGACAAGGAGACACTTGAGTTTCTCAAAATACTCCTTAGCGATAGCATCCCAGTGGAAGGGTGTGTCTCGCTTCAACAATTGTGTAAAACCCTTAGCCACCTCGGCATAATTCGGGATGAACCGTCTAAGGAAATTTGCTTTGCCCTGCAAACTCTGCAACTGCTGCAAAGAAGCAGGGGGAGGAAGATTCAGGATGGCCTCGACTTTGAGGGGATCCAAACGGATGCCTTCTCGGGAGACGATGAACCCGAGAAGTCAGCCAGATTCTACGCAGAAGACACACTTATGAGGATTAAGCCTGATACGGTAGTGTCAACAGCAGAGAAAAATTTCGCGAAGATGGGAAGGATCGTCCTGACGCTTGGCTGAATGAGCTGGGAGGTCATACAGGTACGGTTGTACGATGTGTCGAATATCATGAAAGGCATATGACATCGCACGTTGGAAGGTAGAGCCATCATTTTTTAGACCGAAAGGTAGCTTCTTATAGGCAAAAGTGCCCCAAGGACAGATAAAAGCCATCTTGTTTTGATCAGCGGGTGCAATGTTGATCTGGTTATATCCAGAGAAGCCGTCCATAAATGAGTAAATTTCTCTTCCTGCACACTCATCGATAAGCTGATCGATGAAGGGTGTAGCGAAGTTATCCTTAGGACAAGCACGATTGATATCACGGTAATCAACACAAACTCGGATAGTGCCCTGCTTTTTGTTCACAGGGACTATATTAGAAACCCAATCCATCAGTGGAATGGGGTAAATGAAACCATCCTTGAGAAGCTTTTCGACTTCTGCTTTGATGGCTGCGGCCTTTCGGGGGTGCACAGGGCGTAGGCGCTGATGAACAGGCTTGGCTCCAGGATATGTAGGTATCTCGTGCACCACTATATTAGGGTCGATGCCAGGCATCTCTTCATAGGACCATGCAAAAATATCACGAAATTCGTGAAATAAATCAGTATAAAGTAGAACTTCCTCTGGAGTGCAAGTGACTCCAATATGAATATGCTCGATGATCCCTGGTTTCATAGAGATGTCAATGGGTTGGGTTTGCGTGATATTTCCCATATTGCCCTCAGAAAATACTTGGTATATTTGAATAGGTGTCTGTAGGGGCAAGGATGGGATACATGGGGCAAACCGTTCGAGACATGCGATCATTTCCTGATGGGCAGGGAGAAATGAAGAGCGGTGGTGATGATCTGACCAAGGGAGTTCTTCAAGAGACATGGTCTCTATGATAGCTTCATCGAAAGGAAAAGTTTCCTTTAATGGATCTGAAGTAGTATCATCTCCAAGCCAGGGGGAATGAACATATGAGTCGAGAACACTGCTCGGAAGAGCAGGTTCGGGAGGGGGAGCCGATGCAGCGACGATTTCGACGTAGTTGAGCTCGGCAGGACTCAACGGCATCATATCGCCCTAGGATTATTCCTGATTAGTAGGAGGAAGGACCCACGGATCGGAACGCACGGAGATCATGTTAATAGGGGCGAGATTTGGAGGTGGGAGAGGAAAGACACCCATGAGGGCGGGATCTTTAAAGAGCCCGGCTCCCACACTCTCGAATGACTTAGAGGTATGCTCCACAAATGGCACATTACCTTCGGACGAAGAGGCGAAGAAAGAGAGCTGGTCCACCATGACAATCTTCCCTTGGTGAGGGAAACGATGACACGGAAAAGGGAGGAAGCCACGGCTTGCATGGCGTATGTCCTGCTACGTCCAAGGAGGAGGTTGTAGGTAAGACTAGTGTCAACAACTTCGACCTCCACTTTGACTGTCTTTCCTTCCAAGGAGATGGGCAAGTGTTGGAGGATACCGTAAGGACGGGACTCTCTGTTGAAAATAATACTGAGAGAGGGGGGGTGAATCAGTATTATCAGATCAATAAAACTTTTCAATGCTCAGAAATATATACGCTACTTCAGTTAAGTGAACCAGCGTGTACATGCTACTGTGTCTAAAGAAAACAACGTATAACTATAAAACTTATAATTCAGCTAGTTTATCTTCAGTTAAGTGCATCAGGACATTATTCACCATATTAAGAGTAAACAAATGCAGTATAACAGAACATATCATCACACAAAAGCCACACACATGAACACCATGATATAAGGTGGAAACCCAATGTGGGTGAAAACCACCTGCTGCAAGTCGTCTCTATCTTTCTTTAATAAGAACTTCAGTTTACAATCTTTTGTACTGGTGCAGCCTTATACCAGTACGCAGGCTACAACCTGCTGAAGGGTTCAACCTTCTCTCGTTCTCCAAACTTCCTTGGAAGGGAGCTCCAACCCCCTTTGCTCTTGTACTAGCTAAGATACTAGTACGTAGGTGCTGGCCTACAATTTTCTTTCCTTCAAGTACCACTTTTCATCAATTTTCAGACTGGATATTCCTGAAGCACAACATTACAATCTGAAGACCAAAATTCATTCAACTTTCACAATAGATCATTGAAGCACAAGACAGCCAATACTAGCATCATCAAACTTTGAATCACTGAATCACTGAAACCCTGTCAACACGTGTCACCAGAACACAGAGCAGACTACAGAACTCTGTAACAACAGTCAAACCCAACTGCAAACCCAAAAATCAAGCTTTTAAAGATATACGCTACTTCAGTGAGAGAAACCCGCATATACACGCACTTTTACCGAAGGAAACCTGCGTACAGATCTAAAAATAAATTCTTTCAACTTGCAGCTGTACCAGACATCAGTTAGACCCAGAACATAGCATTGCGTCAGTATGTAGATCTAGAAATACGCATAAACAACCATAATAGTGCTTTTCAAACCATTTGATACCGATCTCTCCTTAGATCTTGTTCTTCATTAACCGGTGAGATCTCTCCTTAGCTCAGATCAAACAATGCATTATCAACCCAAAACCTGGATACTGGATCTAATACTTCCTCAGATGTTTCAAGACATTTCAGATACACTTGCCTAATGATCTTCTTCTCCTTATATAGCCTTAGGCCTTGCTCAATACCATGAGCCAAAAATATAGAAATCCAAAACCATCAACTTCAAAACTAGGGATCGACACGTCCGTCGAGACACCATGGTCCGAAACCACAGGGACAACTTCCAAGGAATAACCGCCACGGACCAAAAATAATTTTTCCACATACACGCGCTTTTACTGAAGCCAACCTGTGTGTACACGCGACTTGGGCTTGATGAACCTGCGTATATGAATTTTCTCTTCTTCTTATAGTCTGATCATCAATTTCTTGCTGCTGACCTTCTGCACTATAATTTGCCATCAGTGTGGTTTGCCATCAAGGACAACACTTGTCTCATAATGCCAACAATCTCCCCCTTTGGACTTGATGGCAACCCCAAGATCCTTATCATTCTCCCCCTTTGTCATCAAGGGCAAAGGGCTGTGGTCCCCCTGAGTATATGCGGATATCTCTGCTCTGCTGTGCTGAACATGCTCTTCCTGAATGTAGGTAAGATCTGCAAAAGATGTTCTTCAAGAAGAACATGATTCTATACATCATAAAAGACTTTCCTATCACCAAAGACTCATACATACATCCATCACCCAACCAAGTGAGGATCATCCACCCAACCAAGTGGGGATACAAAAAAATTTACATATGACAACCAAGTTCATTACATATTCATCCCAGGCATAGTGGGGAAACCAAAATAGGCCGTTACATGACCTTGACACCATAAAAGAGATATCACAAGAGAGATACATGACATAGAGACAACAAATCTAAACCAAGACTTATGTAGGACACCAGCAGTATCTGATAAACATCTTTTATATCAGCAGCCAAAATTTCCTTCTGAGCTCCTTCTCTTGAATTAGCAACAGTTGTGAACTAGGACCAAAAGCATCTAAATGCCAACAATGCTTTATGAGACTTTAAGTTGCTCCCCCTAAACCTGTGCCTGCTGTACCCCCTGAAA
Source organism: Pinus tabuliformis (assembly GCA_031772625.1). Classification (NCBI taxonomy): domain Eukaryota; kingdom Viridiplantae; phylum Streptophyta; class Pinopsida; order Pinales; family Pinaceae; genus Pinus; species Pinus tabuliformis. Next base: position 20,988,530 of record CM062815.1, read on the forward strand.
TTGTGCCTGAAAAATTCTGGCTTACCCATCTTAGACCTTCTCCAACCAGAGTCTGCCCTTATTGATCAGAACTCCATATACGTGACTTCTCCTGCATAACACAGCGTATGTACGCGGATAGAATTTCTGCAACAGGCGTACACCATACACGCAACTTTCCCTGCATAAATCGGCGTATATATGCGGATATCCCTTACGAAACTCGCGTATACCAACTTTTCTATAGAACAGACAAGCGTTAACAGCAGGATGAAGCATCAATTACTCCCAGCTTTTGTCTGAGATATTCAAAAGTTTCCCTGGGCAGTGGTTTTGTGAGAATATCAGCAACTTGTTCCTTAGAAGGAACATACTCCAACTTGACCTTCTGCTCAAGCACTTGTTCCCGAAGAAAATGGTACTTGATTGGTATGTGCTTGGTCTTTGAGTGCATGACTGGATTCTTTGAAATGCTGATTGCACTTGTATTATCACATAAGATAGAGACTGGTGGAGTGCAAGTGATTTGAAAATCCTGCAAGGTCTGCATCATCCAAAGAAGTTGTGTGCAACAAGATGCCGCAGCCACATATTCTGCTTCAGTTGTAGATAAAGCAATCGAACTCTATTTTTTGTTGAACCAAGATACTAATCTGGAACCCATGAAGAAAGCACCACCACTTGTGCTTTTCCTATCATCCACACTTCCGGCCCAATCTGCATCTGTGTAAGCATGAAGAGTGAGATCTGTATCTCTAGGATACCATAAGCCATAGTTTCGGGTCCCTTGAAGATACTTGAAGATTATTTTGACTGCCTGAAGATGAGTTTCCTTTGGGTTGGCTTGGAATCTTCCAAAAATTCCTACTGCATGCATGATATCTGGTCGGGTACCTGTCAAATAAAGCAAACTCCCAATCATGGATCTATAAGTGGGTTGGTGAACTGCTGCTGATTCGTCATTTGCACTGAGGCTGCATTCTGTAACCATGGGGGTACAAACTGGCTTTGAATCTTCCATGCCATACTTCTTCAAGATCTGCGTGAGGTACTTGGTTTGAGACAAGGAAATGCCTCCTTCACTTTGTTGGATTTGCAATCCAAGAAAGTATGTCAATTCTCCAAGTAATGACATTTCAAATTCTTTCTGCATAACCAAGGCAAAGTTCTGACTCATAGCCTCTTCATTGCTGCCAAAGATAATATCATCTACATACACAACAAGTATTAGCAATTTGTTATTTTCAACTTCCATATAGAGATTGCTATCTACTGATCCTTTTGAAAAACCTTGTTGGTGAAGATATTTGTCCAACCGATAATACCAAGCCCTTGGAGCTTGTTTGAGACCATAGAGAGCCTTTTTCAATCTGCATACAAGATTTGGATCATTCCCAAGAATGAAACCATCTGGCTGCTCAATATATACTTCTTCTTCTAAATCTCCATTCAGAAAGGCTGATTTTACGTCCATTTGGAATACCTTGAAGTTTTGAAATCTTGAGAGAGCAAGGAACATTCGGATGGCCTCAAGTCTTGCAACAGGAGCAAAGGTCTCTTCAAAATCTATTCCTTCTTTCTGCGCATACCCTTTACAAACAAGTCTGGCCTTGTTTCTAATTACTTCTCCATTTTCATTCAATTTATTTTTGAAGACCCATTTAGTCCCTATGACATTTTTATCTTTTGGTCTTGGAACCAATTCCCAAGTATTGTTCTTTTCGATCTGCTCAAGTTCTTCATCCATTGCTTTGACCCAGCATTCATCTTTGCATGCCTCTTTCACATTTTGTGGTTCAGTGGAAGAGAGTAATGCCAAATAGCTTGAAGCTTCTGCAATTCTTCTTCTTGTTTGTATTCCTGCTTCTTTCTGCCCCACAATCTGAGATTCTGGATGATTCTTTTGAACATATCTGGATGGAGTCTTTTCTTCTATTCTTGTCTGCTCCTCTGGTTCTTCTTCTTCTTGAGGTTCTTCTTCTTCATCATTCTGCCTTTGAGAATAGCCTTCATCTTCTTCAATGTCTTCATGATGAACTTGCCTAGGAATATATCCCTTCTCATCAACCACTACATCAATGCTGTCAACAATTCTGCCAAGTCTTTTATTGTAGCACTTGTATGCTTTTCTATGTGGAGAATAACCAAGAAGAATGCCTTCATCTACTCTTGGTTCAAGGTTGCCAAGTTTCTCATCAGTATTCTTAATATAACATTTGCTCCCAAAGATTTTGAAGTGGTTCACGGAAGTAGTCTTACCACACCAGAGCTCATGAGGAGTTTGAGTGCTATTTACTCGGACATTTGTTTTGTTGAGAATAATAACCGCAACATGTGCAGCTTCATCCCAGAAGGTTGCGGGAGTACCTGACTCATCAAGCATAGCACGAGCCATTTTTTGGATTGTTCTGTTCATTCTTTCCACAACTCCATTTTGCTGAGGAGTTCTAGCTGTAGAGAATTCTCTTCTTATCCCATGTTCTTCACAGAAATCGAAAAATTCATTCGAGGTAAACTCCCCACCTCTGTCAGATCTGAGGCACTTAATTATGTGTCCTGATTCATTTTCAGCCAAGGCTTTGAAGGATTTGAATTTTTCGAATGCTTCATCTTTGTGCTTCATAAGTCCTAACCAGACAAACCTGGAGAAATCATCAATAAATAATATCAAATATTCTTCTCCTCGAGGTGTTCTTTTTCTGAATGGACCACAAGTATCTATATGTACTAGCTCGAGAGGCATGCTAGCTGATCCTTCCTTCTCTGGAAAATTAGTTCTGGTTTGCTTTCCAAACTGACAAGATTTTCATATAGTGTTGTCTGGAATTTTGATATCTGGAAGACCGCGAACTGCCTGATATTTGCATGCTTTCCTTATTTGTGAAAAGCTTAGATGCCCCAACCTCCTATGCCATAGCCAATGTTCATCATCCTTGCTCAAATAGCATTGTTGTGGTCTTTCTTCAAATATGTATAGATTATTTGGATTCCTTCTTCCTTTGATCACTGTTTTACCTGTATCAAGATCACGAACACAACATCCATTTGATCTAAATATTACCTTTGTTCCTTGATCGCACATCTGACTGACACTCAGGAGATTATGCTTCAATCCATTAACATACAAAACATTTCCAGCTTTGACCTTCTCTTTTAATGGAGCAACACCTTTTCCTTTTATGGCTGCAGAGATATCGTTTCCAAAAGAAAATTTCTTCCCCTTTTCTAATGCGATATATGATTCAAGCTTTTCTTTGTCCCCTGTCATGTGCTTCGAACATCCGCTGTCAATGTACCATAGACTTTCTTGACCTTCTGCATAAAGGGCTATCCCACATCTTTCTGGTTGCGGTTCCTTTATTTTCCATGTTCTGACATTTGAGGTTTGTTCCTTCTGAGTTGTTTTCCAGAACCTGCTCCTGCATTCAGAGTCTTCATGACCAAAGTTATTACAAATAGAGCATTCAACTTCATTTTCAAGAACCGAAAAGTTGTTATAAGTCCTTTTCATGGTTCCAGTCATAATTCTTTGCTTTTGAGCTTCTCTAGTCATGATTGTCTTGTAGGCAACACATTGAGCTGCTTTGTGACCGAAGTTATGGCAAGAAAAACATTGGCCATTAAAGAAATTTCTGCGATAATCAGATCTATCATCCAACCGATTGTAGCTTCTATCCATCCTTGGGGCAAATTGGGAAGATTTTACCTGTGGCTGTTTGTAGCTCCTGTTTGTCCTTAAGGCACCTTGTCCCCGAGTTTCTTGATTTGTTCTTGAGGTAAACTGTCCCTGATTCACTTGATGACTTTTATTTGGCCTTTGCTCACTTCTTCTTGCTGCATCAAGATAACTTTTAGAAGTAGAAGCTTGGGATGTTTCTCCATTATATCCCAGACCTGTCTTGATCAGAGGAGAACGCTGCACATTGAGAATCTCATCCAAGGTTTCAGATCCTTTAACAAATTTAAGATTAATCGCTTTTGTTTTCTCACTCTCCTTTCTAAAACAAACAATCTCACATTCCAATTTTTCAAGATGTTTTTCCTTTTCAGCCAGTTGACATTGTAAAGAGTCAATAATAGCACTTTTCTCTTCTAAGCAAACTTTGAGATTATTCATTTCTTCATAAAAGCCTTCTACATCTATAGCATCCGTGTAGTCATCATCTTCAAAAGCCATTAAGAGTTTATATCTATTAACCTGTTCATCTTCGTCACTATTTGAAAGACCATCACTATCTTCATGAGTGTAATAGCTTTTCTTATTTTCATTTAACATGTTCCTTTCCCTTGTCATTCTTATCTTTGTGAGGACATTTGGCAGCATAATGACCTACTCTTCCACAAGAAAAGCATTTAAAAGGTAAGTTACCTCTGAACCTTCTAGAACCCCTTTGAAGATTTCTGACAAAATTTGATTCTTCTTCTTCTTCTTCTGGGACGTGGCTTGCTTCATAATAATCTTCTTTGCCTGATGCCTTGAAAGCAACTTCTCTTCTGTCTGATGGACCTCCCTTTCTCATTTCATAAGCAGTTAGAATTCCATGTAGCTGAGACATAGTAAGAATTCGTAGATTTTCCTTTTCTTCTATTGCAGATACTTTAGATTCAAACTTGGGGGATAATGATCTTAGAACCTTTTCAACCACTATAGCCTCTTTTATTTCTTCACCCAAATTTTTCATACAATTAACAATCTCATCTACCCGAAGAAAATAGTTAGCCAAACTTTCATCATTATACATTTTGAGAGTCTCATACTGAATCCTGAGAGTTTGAAGTTTAGCATGCTTTACCTGACCATCTCCTTCATAGTTCGTGACAATTTTGTCCCATATCTCTTTTGCGGATTTGTAGTGCATTACCTTCATGAATTCCATTTGGGATATACATCCTAATAGGGTACTGACTACTTTAGCATTTGTTTCATACTTCTTTTTCTCAGCTGCATCTGTAGGAGTAGCTGAAGGAAAAGCGTAGCATGTTTCTACGATGTCCCAAACTTCTGTACCAAGAGATTGAAGATAGGCAGTAACTCTTACCTTCCAATAATTGAAGTTTGTCCCATCAAAAACCGGTGGCCTGATTGATGCTTCTCTCTCGTAGTTTCTCATGATGAACGATCTACCTTCAAGCGATAAAGCTTCTCTGAAGGACCTGCTCTGATACCAATTTTTGAAAATATTACTGAGAGGGGGGGGGTGAATCAGTATTATCAGATCAATAAAACTTTTTCAATGCTCAGAAATATATACGCTACTTCAGTTAAGTGAACCAGCGTGTACACGCTACTGTGTCTAAAGAAAACAGCGTATAACTATAAAACTTATAATTCAGTTAGTTTATCTTCAGTTAAGTGCATCAGGACATTATTCACCATATTAAGAGTAAAGAGATGCAATATAACAGAACAAATCATCACACAAAAGCCACACACATGAACACCATGATATAAGGTGGAAACCCAATGTGGGTGAAAACCACCTGCTGCAAGTCGTCTCTATCTTTCTTTAATAAGAACTTCAGTTTACAATCTTTTGTACTGGTGCAACCTTATACCAGTACGCAGGCTACAACCTGCTGAAGGGTTCAACCTTCTCTCGTTCTCCAAACTTCCTTGGAAGGGAGCTCCAACCCCCTTTGCTCTTGTACTAGCTAAGATACTAGTACGTAGGTGCTGGCCTACAATTTTCTTTCCTTCAGGTACCACTTTTCATCAATTTTCAGACTGGATATTCCTGAAGCACAACATTACAATCTGAAGACCAAAATTCATTCAACTTTCACAATAGATCATTGAAGCAAAAGACAATACTAGCATCATCAAACTTTGAATCACTGAATCACTGAAACCCTGTCAACACCTGTCACCAGAACACAGAGTAGACTACAGAACTCTGTAACAACAGTCAGACCCAACTGCAAACCCAAAAATCAAGCTTTTAAAGATATACGCTACTTCAATGAGAGCAACCCGCGTATACATGCGCTTTTACCAAAGGAAACCTGCGTACAGATCTAAAAATAAATTCTTTCAACTTGCAGCTGTACCAGACATCAGTTAGACCCAAACATAACATTGCGTCAGTATGTAGATCTAGAAATACACATAAACAACCATAATAGTGCTTTTCAAACCATTTGATCCCGATCTCTCCTTAGATCTTGTTCTTCATTAACCGGTGAGATCTCTCCTTAGCTCAGATCAAGGAATGCATTATCAACCCAAAACCTGCATACTGGATCTAATACTTCCTCAGATGTTTCAAGACATTTCAGATACACTTGCCTAATGATCTTCTTCTCCTTATATAGCCTTAGGCCTTGCTCAATACCACGAGCCAAAAACATAGAAATCCAAAACCATCAACTTCAAAACTAGGGATCGACACGTCCGTCGAGACACCATGGTCTGAAACCACAGGCACAACTTCCAAGGAATAACCGCCACGGACCAAAAATAAGTTTTCCACATACAAGCGCTTTTACTGAAGCCAACTTGCATGTACATGCGACTTGGGCTTGATGAACCTGCGTATATGAATTTTCTCTTCTTCTTATAGTCTGATCATCAATTTCTTGCTGCTGACCTTCTGCACTATAATTTGTCATCAGTGTGGTTTGCCATCAAGGACAACACTTGTCTCATAATGCCAACACTCTCTTCCATCAAAGGCTTCTAACGTCGTAGGAGACTGACTCAATGTAGGAGAACCAATAGCCTTCCAACATGAAACAGACATGATGCAAGTTGAGGCAGCTTCATCAATAACTGTACGATGAATCGTTTTGCTATTGATGATGACCTGTATAAGGAAAGCGACTTGGTGAGGCAGTCTCGGTGTAAAGCCCTCGAGATAGAAAGAAATCAAATCTGAATCAGCCGAGTCTATGCCACCGATAGCCGATAGCAAGGACTTCCTCTGGGAGGGGCAGCTCTGGAGGACTTCTAGAGCGGACATAGCAGACGGAGCCTGAGCTAAGTCCACAACAATGCTATAATGCTGGGTAGCATGAGCATTAGGGTTGTAAGACGACTTCCGGAGTACACCTTTCAGAGGGGGTCGGGGGATCGTCTCAGTGCTGGGTCTTTCGATGTGGAGAGGACCAGAACTGGACAGAGGAGTGCTGGAGGGGACCTCCGGCTCTTTCCCGGCATGAGATGGATAGTCTTTTGCTCGAGTGGAGACATGGATGGGAATTGTTCCAGCCATGAAGACTTGAGAGCCGAAAGAGGAAGAGGGTTGCGATGGGTCTGCCACCATTTGAGTTTGTTGAGAAGGGAAAGGTTCTTTAAGCACAGCAGGGGTCCTAGGAGCACCTTTCAATAATCGACTAACTTCAGACCGCCTAGGGCAGTCTTTAGTGTAGTGATCCTCATCACAGATGAGACAAGGATACTTAGGTTTTCGTTTAGCTCCTTCCTCGGGTGGAGGCTTAGGGGAATCATGTTTGGGCTGTTCAGATTTATTCTTGGCTTTCCCTTTATTTTTCCCTTTCGAGGATTTGTCCGCCGTGGTGGACTGAACGGCGTTTACCTCGGAGGTACTTCCAGAATTAGATTGGCCCTGAGAAGCATTTCCATTAGAAGCATTCTGTTTTTGCTTCCCAAGGTTCGCGGACGATTTCTTTGATGACGAGTTTACAGAGTCAATAACTCTGTCAACAAATGGTTTTGGCGGAGCCTTGGATTGTCCGGGCCTCGGGGCGTCTGGCAAATAATCATATAGGGTACCTGACTGAGAGTATACTAAGTCAAGGTACTGAGCACGCGCGATAGCTTGCTCTTCAGTTACACAAGCTCCCATGGTGATGTCTCGCGCAATCGCAGAGACAAAGGAGGTTGTGAACCAATCGGTTAGGAGTTGATCAGGAATCCAAAATTTGATCAAGCGACGACGCCATCTCCATTCATGTATATTATCGGATATATGCGTAGCCGTGTCCTGTTTGAGAGACGTAAGGAGATGTGTCCCTATCTCATACCGAATGGGTAACTGAAAATGAGTTAGGAATGCCATAGCCAACGAGTTGAAATCTTGAAACGTTCCGCGATTTAGTTCAATATACCACTTAGCGGCTGAGCCGGTGAGAGTTCATTGAAAGAGGCGGAGCTGGATAGAGTCATCAAGCCATGAATTCGATGAGCACCAAAGGTGATAGGTCATGACATGGGCTTGAGGATCTTCACCAACTTTGCCATCAAATTTCGGGCAATCAACGGGTATTTTAGTTGGAACTGGTGGCCAATATGGATTATGAAGAATTGGATCATTCGTCAACTTGGACACGTCTGGGAGTTCCAACGTCGCTAAGAATGGAAATTGAGGGTTAAAAGACATTTGTGGCTGAGGAAGAGAGGGAGCACCAGGGTTCCAACCAGGTGGTGGTTTCCCCCATGGACTTTGTCTGAACGGGCCTGGCCCATAAGGGCCCTGCCCATAGGGATTTTTCCCATAGGGGTTCTGTCCATATGGATTCTGCCCATAAGGGTTCTGTCCATAAGCAGACAATTGTCCCTGAGTCTGCTCCCCAGCACCCCATGGATTAGCAACTTGACCTGCAGGTGCAACATATTGTTGCTGATAATTCTGGTAAGGAGTGACCTGCATTTGTTGATAATTCTGGTAAGGGGCAAATTGAGTTTGTCCCTGGGGTTGCTGGTAGCCATACCTTTGCTGAGATCCATACTGAGCCTAGTAAGAAGGTTGCGTTTGGTAGGAAGGTTGGGGTTGTGGCCCACCTTGCATTTGATAACCAACTTGAGTTTGGAGCCCAGAAGGATGTCCTTGAACGGGTTGAGCTTGGACCATTTGGCCGGAAGGTTGGCCTGGTTGGGTTTGAGATGGACCCGTTTGCCCAGAAGGACGAGCTTCCTGGGTGCCAGGTTGTCCTTCAGCGACCAAGGGTTGTCCTTGCGGAACAGATGGTTGAGCGGGCTGGACGGCCGGTTGACCTTGAGGTTGGCCAGCCTGTCCAGGAGGATGACCGAGCTGGGCAGTGGGTTGGCCTTGCTGCGTGGAAGACTGACCCGCTGGCCCAGAAGGATGACTAGACTGAGTAGTGGGTTGGCCTTGTTGTACGTAAGGCTGCCCCCCTTGCCCAGAAGGATACCCCTGTTGGACTGCCGGTTGACCTTGTGGAATATAAGTTTGTCCAGCTTGTCCAGAGGGATAACCTTGCTGGATACCAGGTTGACCATGTTGGATATAAGGTTGTCCTGGTTGTCCAGACGGGTAACCTTGCTGGGTACCAGGCTGCCCCGGATAGCTAGAAGGTTGACTCAGATAGGTAAACGATGGACCACCAGCGGCCGAAGGTTGTCCCAGATAGGGTTGTCCTTGTGGGCCCCCAGATTGTCCTGGGTAAGGCTGGCCATAATATTTTTGCCCTTGGGGGGTTTGCATATAAGGTGGCTGGCCTTGATTGGGCGGTCCTTGAAGCTGTACGGGCATTGCTTGGCCCCCATGGAAAGTAGTGGTACCAGGGTTCCAAGCAATGGATAAGGGTACCAAAACCTCAACAAAAGGTTGAGTGGGCAAGGGTTGAGAAAGTTGAAGGTATTGACCATTAGAATCGTAATAAAAGACTGGACCTTGTGCGTTTGGATCCTGAACAGCTTGTCCATAGGCATCATATGGCCCCCCTCCTGGAAAAGGACTAGAAGAGGATGGAGCACTTTGTGCAGGGTGGACAACTCTAGGTGAGAGTGCCGGTTGGCCACTACTCACTTGACCATGAGGGGGACCAGCACCAGTGTTCAAAGCTGAAGAGGCTGTGACAGCACTAACAACCGGAGTTGAATGCGCTACACAAACAGTTGGATTTGTTGGAACTGACGTAACAGGTGTAGTATGGGGTTGTGAAACAAAAGGTCCTGAAGTGGGAGTGACATGGGGATCCCACATGGTCGAAGCAGAAGTCCTGGCAGCTACTATGTCCCTTAACGACGAATAGCGTGGGGGGAGTGGAGAAGAAGCTGGGATGGGAGTATCGATATTCGACACCATAGGTGTCTCACTCGTGCTAGGAGACGTCTCATCCATATGGGAGGTAGACATTGGAGATGAAACACCAGGGGGGTAAATGGAATATTGTCCTCGTCAGGCTCCCAAATCGGGTTCCAATGAATTTCGTAACCTTCGTCATCCGGGGCGTGAGAGATGATCGGTTGGATACTCGGGATAACAGGAAGAGTATCACTTACAACCGGTACCTCAGGAGCAACAGAAGATGGAGACCCTTGATCACTTGGAACGGGAGTCGACGGTTCAGCCAGGATGACAAACTTCAAACAAAACCTAAGGGAAACTAACGATAAAGGACCCTACTCAAAAATAACGCACACAAGATCTAACCAAGTAATGTTTATCATGGCCAAATGAATTTTAAGACGCAAAGACACAACTTGACCTTTTCATGTTTTAAGAGTCAAGAAAAGGACGAAAAGATGACTCTAGTCTCCTTCGAATGTTTAATGAGCACGAAGTGACAAGACGCTCACTGGCACCTTTTCTTTTAAGGAGTCCGAAAAGGATTAAAAGTGAATACTCTGGAGACTCTAGGCAAAGGGTTTACCAGGCAATCCGTAAAACTGCTTATACACCTTGGCAATCGTATGAGAACCAAGGACTTTCCATACTGCAGTCAATCTTCCCGAATGCTGTGTTCGGTGCGTTACGGGTCGCAAGGCGACAGACTCGGCTTCCTATGGATCAAGGTCGATAACCTAGTGGGATCTCCCCTATATACGCGACGGTACGTGGGAGCTCAAATCCGTGCTAGACCACTATCGAGTCACAAGAGGAGGAATCACCCAACCGTAATGTCAAACAACAGTGACTAGGTTTAACGACGTCGGAGCACGTCTCTAGCCTAGACCTCTAAAATATGAGCGTTATGTTCCAATGCACTTTTAGGTTCATTCAGTTTTATTTTATGGTTGATCTTGAATTAAGTTTCGGTTTCAGGTCCTATCATATGATCTCTCACAATTTCTTAGATGCAAACTATATGCTGATGAGCCCCAATTTTTGGTACAATTTGGGCTCATTTTGGCCTACTTTACTTGCTCAACCATTCATCTTTTACTACTTATGCATTCATTTCTTAGTATATTCGTGTGTTTGTAGGAAGAAGGGCAGGCATTATATTTGTGTGGCTAATACATGGTGATTTCAGGTTTTTGGCATTAAAGAGAGCAGAAGACCACGTAAATGGAGACAAGGAGACAACAAAGGTGACATTGCAGGTTTATAGGGAGGTTGTCTACGGCCTTAAATGACTCCCTCGTAATTATCACCTTAACTCCGAGCTCCAACAGCTCTCCCCACCGAGATCAAAGGCAGCCAACACGTTCTACAGGATCAGCAGTTTTACAGCAGTTTGACTTCAGTTGGATAGCCAAGCACCACAAATGAAGGAAGCCAGCCTAATCATCACTGTGTATAAATATGCAGGCCGTAGCCTATGTTAGGAGCTTTTTGAACCTTGGGATTACTATTGTAATTGCTGTGCACGAGTGACAAGCTCAGTGTTTGTTTTTGTGTAAGCCAGTTTTGGCATGACATTAGATTTTTGAATATGAATAAAGGCGAGCAGATTTGGATCTAGTTCTGAGCTTTTAAGGGAGCTATAGCTCTCAGGTTAGGGCCCAACCTAAGAGCAATAGATCTCCTCTGTTTTGTAATGTTATTTGCCTTTTGGTTCCAGCACTTTGTTTCCTTGCTTTAACATGCAATTCGAAATTACAGTCTGCTGATTTAGTTTTTATGAGATTGAGTGAGTTTAATTCATGGTTAAATTGCTTTCAGTTGTTTAGCTAGAATAGGAGGTTGATAACTCATTGGAGCTCCAAGAAAAAGTTTGAGAGAGCCTCCACTGCCATCTCTGTTTGGAGATTGGGGTGCAGTCTACACCAACCACCAAAAAAACGCAGTCTTTTACCTTTATGCACGCTGCAACACAGTCATTGTCATGATAGATCTTTCCATGCACTTCACTCTTGAACCATACGCCTTCATCACAGCTTCATGCACACTTCTCTTCACGATTTACATTGCTTTTCGTTGAGTTCATAGCACAGGTAGAATAGGTTAATGAATTCTCGTTTTTGGTGACAGTCATAAGCAATTTGTTTTATTTACACTGCTCCTTACCATTCCATTTCCTTCTTCTTCATCTCGACCATGCCCAAAGCCACATCCTTGACCTCTGTTTAGCCCATCTACCTTCCAACACCTCCATTCCCCACGTAAATTCATTCTCTTGACCTTTCGTTGTTCTAGCCTTCCATCCACCAACCAACTTCATACACTTGTTCTCCATCCTATTTCTCTACTCCTGAGCCATCATCAGCTTCATCTCCATCCTACATATCCCCCCATACCATTCCACCACTTCACCATCACCCAAAACACCCACGGTAGGACATCCTGTAGAAATTAATAGACTTCCTGTAGAAATCCCTGAGTTTCCTGTAGGATCCCCTGCAGACATCCTGTAGGAGCCCACACACTCGGTTGCTGAGCATCTGAACGTGAGGAAACCTCTATGGACGGATGCTAAGGATTCCTGGGGACCTCTCCTAGCCTCCCCAACCTTTCCCAAGCTTTCCTTCTGTTATCACTAAAAATTTTGTGGCCAAAATTGCTCAGACTAGCTGAAGGACAAACTGTTTTTGCAGCGCATAAATCCGTTAGCAGTTTCGCAGCGCCACCTGTTTTAGTGATTTCGTAGCGAAAAACACCGATCTTGCACTGGCTGCGCTACGAAATTGGGAAATGACAGATATTTAAGGTGAATTGATGGAAACACTGTAGGAAACGAGGTTTGTCAAGCTGTTATATAACCACATACAATACCTGTCACCATGATATTGAAACAGGGCAGGGATGGCGTTGTGAAAGATATTTCAAATTCCAAGAAAAGGTTGCACCTGAGGGGAGCTGAAGATGTAATTCTTGGACAGTATGAGGGCTATACAGAAGATACCAACAGAGGAGGAAATCATCCTATAACTCTGAGGGACAATTACAGGTTATGGGCAGAAATGAGTTCTCTGCGGTCTGAGTTTTCACTATATATGTGAAGTTGTAATAGCAACACCTGGCCGTCTGCTTGACTGTCTTGAAAGAAAATATGCTGTCTTGAATCAATGCAACTATGTTGTTCTGGTCAAGGAAAGAATGTTTCGTTATGTGCGCTTCAATAATCTATCCGTTCAGAACTATGAAGAATATCTTAATGAGAACCCACTTGCGCATCCCGGAATAGCTTTGACTGTGACAGTTTTGACAACTGGATTTTGGCCAAGTTACAAGTCATTTGATCTTAATCTACCTGCTGAGATGGTTAAATGTGTTGAGGTGTTCAAAGAGCTTTATCAAACAAAAACTAAACATCGGAAGCTTACATGGATATATTCTTTGGGAACCTGTAATATTATTGGGAAGTTTGATCCTAAGCCAATGGAACTTATTGTGACAACTCATCAGGTATCTGCACTTTTGCTGTTCAATGCGTCAGAGAGGCTAAGTTACTCTGAAATCAAGTCTCAGTTGAATTGAACCGATGAAGATATTGTCAGATCACTGCACTCCCTTGCATGCGCAAAATACAAAATCCTCAATAAAAAACCAAACACAAAAACTGTGGCGCAAACAGATTATTTTGAATTCAACGCAAAATTCACCGACAAAATGAGGAGAATAAAGATTCCTTTTCCACCGGTGGATGAGAAGAAAAAAGTTATTGAGGATGTAGATAAAGCTCGGCGTTATGCTATTGATGCATCAATTGTAAGAATCATGAAGAGCCGAAAAGTTTTATCTCACCAGCAGTTAGTGACGGAGTGCGTTGAGCAACTGGAATGGATGTTAGAACCTGATTTCAAGGCAATCAAGAAGGGCCGCAATGTGGCTTATGAAACGGACTTTCTGCATACCATCAGAGCAGGGTAGTAAGCACGTGGCATTTTAAATTAGGCTTGGGTTGGGTTTGAATGTTCCGAGGAGAACATGATATGCAAACTGGTATCTACAGGTTGCCATTGACAGGGTGAGGGCGCTAGATCGTTTAGCTGGTAATGGGCAGGAGAACGATTTGCTTTGAGATTGAGAAATAATCTAAGAGCATTCAGATCCACGTCCGGACCTTAAAATGACGGCCATGGATGATCTTGCCAGCCCAAAGAAGAGAGTCCCACACAAGGGTGTCGAGCTCGCGTGCATAATTGTGTTCTGGATTTGGTTTCCACTTTTGGTTTCCTGTAGGTCTACTTGGGCTGAGAGGAAGCGTTTGTATTGTCTAGCTTTGCTGTGACCGGGATCCAGCATGTTCAGTTTTGTTTAAATCATTTCTCTGGCGGTGTGTATATTGGCAAGCCTCGTAGTAATACATGGGTTCAGTCTCAGACAAATGGAACCTTGGCTATGATCTACTTGGGAACCATCACCTTCCTTCAATCTGTCTGGAAGGCAGCATCTCTATGGGAATGCTTAGTACTGCAGCATGTGTTTTGAAAATGGATGTGTTTGGGCCAATAGCTGATAATGCAAGTGGAATTGTGGAAATGAGTCAACAGCCTGAAAGTGTTGATATAGCTATTCCAGAGGTATTTCTAAGAGGATATGCTGTTTTTGTTGCTTGCAATCGATTTGCAGTCCTTGATAAGATTAATATCCAAGTGATGATAAAAATCTCAGAAATGATGTGACTAAGAGGTGTAGTCTTCCAGCAACTGTAGATGCAATCTTTTATGCAGGTGAAAAATCTGTCAAGCAGTGCGAGGATCAAAAAGTCTATTTATGCAAAGTTTAAAGTAGATGAGCCAAAACCATGTCAAGATAAATGAGGCTCAAGACAGTTAGACTTTGATGTTAAAGCTGTGTTTTGTGATTACACAGCAGTTTCGTAGCGCGCTACGAAACTGCTGTAGCTGCATGTTTCAGTTGAGCCAGTTAATTATGTACATGTGACTGCAAATCTTTTTGAAAGTTTGGTTATCACACAGGTATATGGGAAAAATGGCCAGCACATCAAAGACATGGCAGCCTGTGCTATTTTGAGTAATCAAAGATAAAAGGCACGCTTCTTTGGATTCGAATATGGTAAGGCGCATCAAAGACCGACAAACAGGGGCCTATGTTTCAGGGTAACATAAATGTCATTAAAGACAAACATGGAGCATTAAAGGTTCATCACAGCCAAACTAAAAGAAGCCATTTGTCAGAGAATGAATCTATTCTCTCATTTTCCTCGCAGGAGCACCAGTTTGATTGTAATAAATGCTATTTCCAGCATGATGTAGAAGTAGAGTTTTAATTGTTTTAGGATTCCAGCGCTGTTAATGAATAGTCAGCTGTAATTATTAGTTAGTTAAAGGTTAGTAGGTGTCATCATAGGTAGAATCGAGCTCCCCTCATGCTGGAGGAGGAAGCTCCAAGTAGTTAGAATCATATTCATATATATAGCTAGATCATCGATGTATTTGGGGTGGGAGATTTATGAAAAAACAGAGTTTTTATATTGGCTAATGTAAAAGACTTTTGACAGTAATAGAAAGATTACTTTTTCTTCCCAAGATTCATCTTGTGTTCAAAGGCTCAGAATATATGTGGTTTTGTCTTTATCCTTTCTGTTTTACAGCTCAATAGACATGCAATCACTCTGAATTCACCTAGTGCTCAGACTTCCTGTGTATGTTTATGAGTTGAGGTTCTTTTTGAGAAATGTTCTGAGTGTTTAAACATTATATGCCTTGGCTTCCATGATTGAGTAGTTAATAGTTTACTGTAGAGGTGTTTGACTCCATGAGCCCAATGGAAGAAGTGTTATTTTGTTGTTCCAACCAGCTTATTTTCATGTACTGTTTGAAGAGTTAGCCATCTTTTCTTGTTATCAATCCATATCAAAAATCTGTGAGAGAGCCCTCTCTGACTAAGGAGGCTAAGCCTTAGTCTAAAGCCTGGTTTGAAATAGTTGCATGAGATCTTGCTAAGTAGCAGCCCTTAGTACACGATTTTGTGATAACACCTTCCTTCTGCACCACCTCTGCACAACCAAACCCTAATAAGAACAAAATCACAATCACTCCAACCATTCAAGAAAAAACATAAAAACAATGTCCTTTTTCATGAAAGTAGTTTGAGTTCATGCATTTCACATAACTAGAGGTAATGGCATCATTCTTAGACATCTGCACTCTCACTATTGCATCATAGAGGTTAAACTAGTCAGATTAGGGTTTCCTAGGGTTTCCATGCTTTGGTTTGCTTCCAGTTCATTTTTGCCAAGTAGATTAGTTTTCTTTGAGATAGCTTTCTTCCATCATTTAGCAAGCTTCTTCTGAGAGCATATAGAAGTTGGCTTGAGCCCTAGCGGA
Organism: Pinus tabuliformis; assembly: GCA_031772625.1. Lineage (NCBI taxonomy): Eukaryota > Viridiplantae > Streptophyta > Pinopsida > Pinales > Pinaceae > Pinus > Pinus tabuliformis. Next base: position 21,004,890 of record CM062815.1, read on the forward strand.
CTTGTGCCAGCTAACCAAGTGACAGCTGCGACAAGAGCTAGTACTTGTGCATACAGCACCGTCGCTTCCAAGTTTGTACGAACTACCGGGTTGATAAAATTAGAGACAGGAAGCCCCAGGAGTTTTAGCATTATTGCTACAATACTGGAGCTCACCATCTTTTTGGCGTCGTTGCCGGGGAAGCGTCAGAGTATTAGTAATTGTTGCTTTTCTTCTATTTTCTTACTCTTGCCTTCTGCTCAGTAGTTTATTTCATTTCTATTCTGCAAAAGTAGCATAGACATTTCCTGCTTTCATAGCTTAGCATTTCCTACTTTCATAGATTAGTATTTCCTGCTTTCATAGCTTAGCATTTCCTGCTTTCATAGATTAGTATTTCCTGCTTTCATAGATTAGTATTTCCTGCTTTCATAGCTTAGTATTTCCTGCTTTCATAGATTAGTATTTCAATTCCGCAATTTCATTTGAGCAAAGTAGGCTAGTTCTTTCCTGCTTCCATTTCAATTTCGCATTTTCGTTTCAGTAAGACAGTTAGTTGTAGATCACTCTGTTTCAGTTTTGCTAGTACCAAAGAAAAAAGTGAAAGCAATCGAAAAAAAGAAAAGTCTTGTCCATTTCATGCCTCGTAGGAACCGAGATAAATCAGGCAAATTCCTACCCAACACCCCCACCACATCACTGAGTCACCCTTCTCTCTTCTTTGGTGACAGTGACCCAGAGGAACCTATAGGTGAACATCCTGAGATATACGAAGATCCTATAGAAGAAGAAGAGTTAGAGACCACTCCATCTGAAGCTATGGCTGACAATAGAAGAGAAGATGAGAGAATAGAAGGTGCCTTCCCCATCTAAGAGACCAATGGAGAGATGAAAATGAAGAACATTAGCCCCTCCACCTTGCCTCACTTCCATGGACTGACCACTGAAGATCCAGATACCTTCCTGTTTGAGTTTGCTGTCCTTTGTAGAACCTATGACTATACTGAAGATGAGCAAAAGTTGAAACTCTTCCCTTCAACTCTTAAGGATGCAGCATTACGCTGGTTCATGGGGTTACCTGGGAATAGTATCACTACTTGGGCTCAGATGCAGCAAGCCTTCAATACCAAGTACGGGGATTACTGTAGGTCCAAGGAAACCAAGGGAGAAATCTTTCGGATGACCATGGGAAATGATGAGTCCTTAGAGGATTATGAGGAGAGGTTCCAACTTAGCTATAAATGGGCCAGGTGCACACTTGATCCTGAATCCCTCAAGTTGGTTCTGCTCCGAGGAGTCCCTGAAGACCTCTTAGATACCCTTCACATGTTAGCTGGGGGGGACATTTACCAACTGCCTTATGAGGACATCAAGACTGTGTTTAGAAATCACTCCAGGGCAGCTAGGAAACGAGGCAGAGGAAATCTCCTCTCCACTGGTGTCCCTTTCTCCAAACATGAGTTTACAAACCAATTAGAAGATCTTAAGAGTGAGGTGAGACAGACCATTGCCATGCAGCTGGACACATTCAGGATCCATCAGAAGAAAGAAGAAGCTGAGAGAGATTTGGCTGTCTTCTGCCCTAGGTGCACAAGAAGACACCCTAAGAACGAATGCCCATTGCATTCGGTTGAAGTGTGTTTCGTTTGTGAGGAGGACCATCCGACAAATCAGTGTCCAACCTTACCTGGGTTTAAAGCCATGTACCAAGGGACAGAAGCCCCCACTGAACCTCTCTATTTCATCAACCAAAGGAGGCCACAAGGATCTAGACCTTATCAGCAGGGAATCCAAGGGGCACCTCAAGCTTATTACAGTCCCAACCAATCGACTCCTATACCTTCCTGGGGTCCCCCTGCCCATCCTTCCTGGTCCATGCCTCCTCCATGGTCTTATCCACCTCAGTACCCTACTCAACCCACTTCTCACTCATATCATTCACATGCCTAGTCACAGCCTCAGTGGAGTGCACCTCAGTCGGGGTGGAGGCCCCAATATAACACTCCTCCTGCCATTTTGCCTCCACCACCAGTTCAACCTCAGCCTTTACCTCCTGCTCCTCCAAGAAAACCTCAAATGCCTGCTCAACCGAACCCGAACCCCAACAATAGACAGGCCCAGCAGGTATACACTGGGGAAACATCATGTCCTACCTATGCTGTGGAGATCCAGGAGATCAACCTTCGATCTGGAAAGACCCTTCCAGATCGCCAACCTCCTCCCCCAGAGGATGAGGAAGATAAACAGGAAAGTGGACCAAAGGCTATTCCTCCCTTTCCTGAGAGACTAACAGCCACCACACAACCCAACCTAGAGGAGGATGAGCTTCTGCGAGAGCTCCAGCAGTTGTGTGTGAAAATACCACTTCTCCAAGCCATCAAGGATGTGCCAATATACAAAAAACGGGTTAAGGAAAAGTGCTTCAAACACCTAGGCAGGCGAAAGAAAGATGCCTCAACCATCAATGTCATAGGACAACTGTCTGACCTTATGTTAGGACAAATCATCTGCCCAAAATATCTAGATCCCGGAAGTCCTGTAGTAGATGTCCACATCAATGGCACCATCATACCTCACACCTTGATTGATCTGGGGGCCGCCATTAATGTGATGACCAGGGATACCATGCTCAAACTCAATCTTCAGGATTACTTGAGGAAGACCTCGACAGTACTGCAACTAGCAGATCGCTCCACCGTGACTCCCGAAGGGATTGTGGAGGATGTCTTGGTCTCTATTGACTCTTGGGAATACCTTGCAGACTTCCTGGTTCTGCAACCAAAGGCAAAGCTTACTGGATATCCTCTCATTTTGGGAAGGCCTTGGTTAGCTACTGCAGATGCTTACATAAGTTGTCGTGCAGGAAACATGACCATCAAAAATGGTCCCATGTCCAAGCAGCTAGTCATATACCCTCTTGCCCAACCCTCCTTAGAGCATGACTTACCACTTTGGTTAGAAGAAGGAGAGGAAGACGAGGTGTACTCAGCACCTCTATGCACCCTAGATACCACTAGAAGAGACCCTCCAATCGAGGATGACTTGATTGAGACTTTGATCCAGAATCCACCTTCCAGTGCACTATCCTTAGAGAAATTGGTGGAGGATGCCCAAGCTAGCTCCTTGGTGGATCTTTGTACAACCAACCCTATCACTCCCATAGTCAAGAATGTGGATTTCGGCCCTGAGAGAGCATTAAAGATCAGCTCCTCCCTATCTCCTTCCCAGGAAAATGAGTTGTGTGGCCTGTTGGCCAGCCACCTAGATGCTTTTGCTTGGAGCTATAAGGAGATGAAATGAGTCCATCCCTCGGTCTGTACCCATCACATATACATCAAAGAGGATTGTAAACCAGTTAGGCAACCCCAGAGGATAATGAATCCAGCCCTTAAGGACATTGTCAAGGAAGAATTGCAAAAACTGTTGGATGCCGGATTCATCTACCCCATCTCAGATAGTGAATGGGTGTCCCCTCTGGTCTTGGTTCCCAAGAAAAATGGGAAATGGATAATCTATGTGGACTACCGAGAACTGAACAAAGCTACCAAGAAAGACCATTTCCCTCTACCTTTCATAGATCAAGTGTTGGATGGACTGGCAGGAAAGAAGTTCTTCTCTTTCCTGGATGGATTTAGCGGGTACAACCAGATTCAAATCAGCCCGGAAGACCAAGATAAGACCACCTTCACTTGTCCTTGGGGTACCTTTGCCTACCATGTCCTTCCCTTTGGGCTATGCAATGCTCCTGCTGCCTTCCAGAGAGCTGTCTTAAGCATCTTCTCGGAGCTGATCCATGATGTAGTGGAAATCTACATGGATGACTTTACTCCTTATGGGGCCAACTTCCAGGAAGCATTGTCCAATCTAGGAAAAGTCCTAACCAAATGTATCGAGATTAACTTGTCCCTTAGTCGTGAAAAATGTGAATTCCTAATGACTGAAGGGACCGTGCTAGGCCATACCATCTCTTGCCAAGGGTTACATGTGGATCCTAACAAAATTGCTCTAATCAAGAAGGTTCCACCTCCACAAAAGGTAAGGGATGTTAGGAGTTTCTTGGGATTAGCAGGATATTACCGGAGATTCATTAAAGACTTCAGCAAGCTAGCCTCGCCATTGTTTGGCCTGTTGGCAAAAGATGTGGAGTTTAATTGGACTGACGATTGTCAGAAGTGTTTGAATGAATTAAAGGACAAGTTGGTGTCAGCCTCAATCCTGAGAGGTCCAAACTGGGCCCTACCTTTCCACATCCACACTGATGCCTCGAACAAAGCCATAGGTGCAGCCTTAGGACAAGTTGAGCAAAAACTTCCATATGCCATTTACTTCGTTAGCAAAAACTTGTCCAAAGCTGAGCTAAATTACACTGTAACCGAGAAAGAATTCTTAGCTGTGGTCCATGCACTGAACAAGTTCCGACATTATATCACTGGTTATCAAACATTTGTACATACTGACCATGTTGCAATCAGATATTTAATGAATAAACCAGATGTGAATGCTCGTATTATTAGATGGTTACTTTTATTGCAGCAGTTTGATTTGACCATTGTTGACAAACCAGGTAGAGAAAATGTTGTTGCTGACTTTTTATCTAGATTGGATTTGTCTGCAGGTGAGGATGGAACAGTGGATGACCAGATGCCCGATGAACATCTGTTTGCTATCTCAGTACTCTCTCCATGGTTTGCTGATATAGCAAACTACCTTGTTTCAGCACAGTTCCCTCCGCACCTCTCTTCGAGAGAGAAGAGCAGAATCATCAGAAAAAGTGCCTCATTTACCTGGATCGGGGGAAATCTGTTCAAGCTTGGCCCCGATCAGATCTTAAGGTGTTGTGTAAGGGAGGAGGAAGTCTTTGACATCCTCCTCACCTGTCATGATGGGCCTTGTGGAGGACATTTTGCAGCGAAGAGAACTGCCTTCAAAATCCTGCAGGCAGGCTACTATTGGCCCACACTTCATCAAGATGTCAGAAGATATGTCAGCCAGTGTGACCAATGCCAAAGAATGGGGAAACCGACCCAAAGGGATGAGATGCCTCTCCAACCTCAAGTGACTCTTGAGCCATTTGAGAAGTGGGGTATGGACTTTGTGGGCCCAATCAACCCTCCTTCGAGGCAAATGTCTTACATCATTGTGTGCACCGACTACCTGACAAAGTGGGCAGAGACCAAGGCAATCAAAGCAGCAACAGAAGAAAAGGTGGTCGAGTTCTTAAGAGAAAACATCTTCTATAAGTTTGGCTATCCAAGAGAGTTGGTCACCGACCAAGGGAGCCAGCTCACCTCCAACCTAGTTGAAGATCTACTAGCTCATCACAAGATCAAGCATAGGACTTCCACCCCCTATCATCCTCAAGCAAATGGGCAGGTGGAAGTCACCAATAGAGCATTAGAGGGGATCTTGACTAAGGTGGTGAGCAGCAGCAGAAAGGACTGGGCAGATCGCCTGGTTGAAGCCACATGGGCTTACAACACCACTTGGAAGACCACCACTGGCTTCACACCTTATGAACTGGTCTATGGGAAGAAATCTTTGCTGTCCATTGAGTTCGAATACAACACTTTGAGGGTGGCAGCTCAGCTAGATCTAGATCTCAGCCATGCACAATAAGAGAGGCTATTACAGCTGAATGGACTAGATGAGCACCGCATGCAGGCCCTCCTTCACTCAGAAGTGGTTCAACTTCAGAGAAAGGTGTGGCATGACCAACATCTCCATGACAAGCAATTTCAGCCGGGAGATTGGGCTTTGTTGTATGACTCCAGATATAAAGATTTCAAGGGGAAGCTGAGAACCAGATGGCTCGGTCCATATTCAGTGGAAAAATGTCATGACAATGGATCTGTTCTTATTCGGACCATTGATGAGGAAGCCATCCCCATGCTTGTCAATGGGCATCGATTGAAGATCTACAAGAAGCCTCCCTCAAGACAAGAGTTCATCAAAACTATGGAGAAGGCAGTATTAGTCATAGAGAAGAGTTCTGCCTCTGCTTTGGGCATACCTAGAATTCGAAAAAAGAAAAATTAAATAAATAATAAAGATCCTTGGGTGAAAAACTTTCTGAGGTGCCGAGGGCAGGTGGTAGGGGTGAAAACCTCATTGAGGCGCCCCTGCTATCTTTCAAAAAAAAAAAAAAAAAGAGATAAAGATCCTTGAGTGAAAACCTCTTTGAGGCACTTAAGGCAGGTGACAAGGGTGAAAACCTCAATGAGGCGCCCCTGCTATCTTTCAAAAAAAAACAAAAGAAAAAAAACAAAAGAAAAAACAAGATCAGCAAGTTTATCATGTGAAAGTTGCATGCAGATTGCAGGTGTTCTATGGAGGAGAGGAAGCCTCTCAACTCAAAGCCAAGGGTCCTTATCATGCAGCCAGGACACCTCACCAGCACCTCCCCCAAGAATGCTCATTTTCTCCAAGGTATTTGCACTTTCATTACAGCTTGAGTCTTCTACAGGAAGACGCAGATTTTCTACAGGAAGACGCAGAGTTTCTACAGGAAGATGCGGATTTTCTACATGAAGGTGCGGACTTTCTACAGGAAGAGCCGCCTTTCTACAGGAAGCTCTATATTTCTACAGGAAACTTCCTATAGAAGCTCAGAACGGACCAGAATGCATTTCATGAAGAGATCTGGCGGCTAAGGATGGGTTTGGACGCATGCACGCCACCGTTGTCAACCATGCACATTGTTGTAATATTGTTCCACCATCCTTGTCGACATGCAACAAATTCCCTGCATCAGCAAAGCAGATCGATGAGTTCTCAAGAAAAAAACAAACTGTCAATAAAACAAACGCTGGAGATCTCACATTTTATTCATCACAGTCGTCCAGAAGCTCCGGGAGCATGATCGTGAGGCCATCCATCGTCGTGCAGCATGCACCCAAGGAGGAAGAATTGTTCCAAGACATCCCGAGGGAGTCCTGTAACAGTTAAGCCTGCTAGAGTGGATACCATTCACCGCGCAGGCCATATGGAGTGAAACGTGGGTGCATGCAACCAAAGCATGCCATCCATCATCGGCAACTCGTGAACATAGACCTCCGAGACTGTGTAAGTTCTCCAGCAGCAGGTAAAGCGACTCATCAACATCCAAAGAGCCAAAACATCGTGTGCAGCCACGCAGGTAAGTGTCTCAACCCTTCCTTCCATCAGACTGAATGAATGTTACTTTGATTGATTGCTAAGCGTAAAGGTGAATGGGTTGAGCGACGGTGTGGCCATTTGGCCGGCCATGTCAGTCAGTGAATGGTCTAGTTGGATGTGTGAGTGGCGGCCAAGACAAAAAGTAGGGGCAGCATGCACGTAAGAAATCCCGTCGGGGAAAGAACGACTAACAGAAAAAGGCGGCGGCAGATCCGCGGGAATTGATGCGGCAGCAAGTGAACGCACAGTTGAATGATGGGGACGATGTCACCCAACGGTCCAGCGGGGACAGCTCACCCCTGCGCCACGAGTTCCGCCGAATTCAAAATCTAATTGGCTAGATTGCATTCATGCATGTATCAACCACTAGTTTGAACTCGAGCGGTGATCCTGATCCTTCTGCAGTGTGATACACCGAGCCTTTGGCTATCAGAGTGGTTGAGAAGCACACCCAAGGCGCAGACCGACTGCAGACTCTCCCGAAAATCACGCGCTGCACTCTACAGGAACGCTGCATTCTACAGGAACGCTGTCATCCTACAGGAACACAGTTTTCTACAGGAAAGCGGGTGCCTCACGTAAAAAGGTGGCCAATTAACGAGGTAACCCTAGAATCTTCATGCAACTGGTTATTAAAGGTGGTAGAATTGTCATCCACCGTCTGGTCATAGGAAAGTGGTGAAATTGTTGTCTGTTGTGCCTATATTGTCATTCTACAGGATGTTGAGTAATTAGACTGTGTTGAGTTCCTCAGTCATAAAATTTTGTGGGTTATGTGCATTACTCTACACTTTGTCTCAGAAACTAAACTCTCTTCCACAATCACCACCTCCGGTTAAGAAAACCGTGCCATCATGCTAGGTGGGTTTATTAGACGAGAACCCACTGATTCAGACAAACTAAGGAGAAATCAGGAAGTGGTGGAGCTCTTCACACGAGCACAATGGATATCATTTTGTGATAAGCTGCAGGGTTACAATGATGAAGTGGCCGAGGAATTCTTGCAGGCCCTGAGGCCGAAATCCAAGACGCTGGCCATAGTGAATTTCAGGGGCCTAAGCCTCAAGCTCACCCCGCAATCTATTAGTAGAATCACTGAACTTCCACTGGGTCTGTCGTGGGATAAAGAAGAACGAAAGCTGAGCCAGCAGGCCAAGAAAGAGTTCTTCCCACCTGAGGAAGAATTCATGGAGGACAAAAATGGGGTGCGAAGGACAAGCTTGTTGCCACCATGGAACGAAGTCAGCTTGCAAATCATGAAGTATATAACCTGTGAAGGTTGTTATAGCATCGTGTATGCATATCACTTTCGGCTGCTCACTGAATTAAGACACCGGATTGATCTTCCTGTAGAGCAGAGATTGAGCATTCCTTATTTCCTGCTACAGTCCTTGATTGAGTGCGCTACAAAGCTCAAGGACGGCATACCAGATCAGGTAGCCCACCATGGGTTGATCAAACTTCTTGTGGAGGATGCGCTCCACTCATATAAGGTTCCCCTCTCATGGGAATCATTCAGAAATTTAACAAGAAAGGGAGACATAAAAATGTTGATGGAAGAAACGGGTTCGTCCAGCAGTGAGGAAGAAGAAGTAGTAGCCGAGGGTAAGAGAGGGAAAGGCCAGAAGATCCCGACTACAGGGCAGAAGAAAGAACAAAAGAAGAAGCATGAGGAAAAGGATGACAAAGCAAAAAAGGGCACACCCATCCTGTCAGCAAGAGAAAATAGGTTGAAGAGCAGGACGGACAAAGCTGAGGTGGTCCACGTCAGCCCAAGTACCTCATCAGCACCTGCAGCCAAAGCAAAAAGCAAAATCCATGCAGCTAAGCAAGAAATGGTGGTGACATCCGTGTCTACAGGAAGGCAAAAACAGGCTTCTACAGGAAGCCCGAAAGTAGTCCCTGCAGGAAAACAGAAGTAGGCTTCTACAGGAAGCCCAAGAACAACGCCTACAGGAAAGCAGAAACAGGCTTCTACAGGAAGCCTGAAAACAGCTTCTACAGGAAGCCCGAAAACGCAGAAACAGGCTTCTACAGGAAGCCCGAAAACGGAGAAACAGGCTTCTACAGGAAGCCCTGCAAAATTAAAATCCAAGGAGAAGAAGGTGGATATTCTGGCAAGGGAGGCAACAGCTGTATTAGCTGGCCTCAGCACGCCACCTAAGCCAAAAGGAAAGAGGAAGAGGGACACCCCTCTATAGTTTAAAGCTCGAAGAAGTGTTAGGATAAAGACGGGCAAACCACAGCCTCAGTCCAGCAGCCCAATTGTCATCGAAGATACCCCTACTTCTCCCAAAGAAAAGTCCCCCTCAAGGTTAACAGTCACCTACGAGAAGGGAAGTCCAAAGAAAAATACATGGCAAGAAAGGTTAGACCTGTTGGATGAAAAAACTCGGCTACAGGAAGCCGAAAATGTCCTACAGGATACTCTGGCCCGGCTACAGGAAACGGAAAAGAGGGAAGGAGAAGGACCCTCATCACCAAAGGAGGGTGAGGTAGCACCACCTAGAGAGGTAGAAAGAGAACATATCCCAGAACCTAGCCCTTCACCTAGTCTGAGTTCCTACTACACCTTTTTAGAGGCGGGAAAAATCATAAAGCAAAAATTTACTGTACCTCTATTTTTTGCATTAGAAGAGGAAAGGGTTCGTTCCCACACATGGATGCAGATCGCCAAGTCAAAGGGTGTGGCGGACATAGGTCCCTTACAAGAGCAACTCAAGGAGGTCAGGAGTGAATTTGCCTTGGCTAAGCATGTGGCTAATTGCCAACGTGTGCTTCTACAGGAAGAAAACCAGAAGTTGAAATTGCAGCTACAGGAGCTAAAGGCAGGGGTAGGTACATCCTCCAAATACACCACAAAAGAGCAACAAGGAAAAAAGGAGCTGACCACCAATCTTGAGGAGCCAATAACACTTCTACAGGAAGCAGAACAGCAAGGCCAAATTGAAGTGCAAGCTCTAAAGAACAGCTGAAACAAAAGGAAACACAATTGGCCTGCATGGCCAGTTGGGCCATGGAAGCCATACAGTGCAGACAGCCTACAAAATCCTATGGGTTGTACTTAAAAGATCAGTGGCTACAGTTCCAAATAAACACCTTGGCACAAAGAGGTATTGCGCAGATCCATAACCCACAGCAATTTTCTGAATTGTGCAGTACTAGTTCGTCAGAAGACAAAGCCAAACTAGCAGATTTCTACCTCCACAATTTGGTTTTGCCTAATGAAGTCTCTTGGGATCCCAATATCGCCTTGGGTGATATGCAATTGATGGCCTTCGCTTCATGGTTAAACCATGAGGATCAAAGAGCAACTGAAGGAAAATCGGTCATGAACCGAGAAGTGAGCGACCCACTGTTCATTCGAGCAGAACCAGAGGATCCGGTTGCCCTCATCTCAGCACAGCAACAGTTGTCTACTGATCCCACAGCTTCCTTGAGATTTATGGACCAACAGGCCCAAGCCATAGCCCACTTTGAAGACATGGAAAGATTGTTAGGAGAAACTGCTGCCCAAGCATGCATACGCAGATGGAATACCTTGGCACACAGTTTGAAGATCCGGGAATACCATACCCCAACTCGGATGAGGGAAGCATTGGCAAGGGTAAACCTTTACAAGAAATCCATGCAAAGACTCCAGGCCAGCTGGATTGGCCTTAAACTCAGCCCACCACTGCTGCTAGGATTGGCTGAAGGTAGCACAGAGAAGGATGAAAATGCACAATGGGAAAAGGTGGACAGAATAGTTGGGTTTCATATCAACAAGGAGGACATTACACAAGAAGCTTGGGATGTAATGGAAGCAGTGAAAGGCATGAAGGATGAAGATTTGGACTAAGTTGCTCAAGGATGAGCAAATGATTTAGCTGGGGGGTGATGATGAGCCCCAATTTTTGGTACAATTTGGTCTCATTTTGGCCTACTTTACTTGCTCAACCATTCATCTTTTACTACTTATGCATTCATTTCTTAGTATATTCGTGTGTTTGTAGGAAGAAGGGCAGGCATTATATTTGTGTGGCTAATACATGGTGATTTCAGGTTTTTGGCATTAAAGAGAGCAAAAGACCACGTAAATGGAGACAAGGAGACAACAAAGGTGACATTGCAGGTTTATAGGGAGGTTGTCTATGGCCTTAAATGAATCCCTCGTAATTATCACCTTAACTCCGAGCTCCAACAGCTCTCCCCACCGAGCTCAAAGGCAGCCAACACGTTCCACAGGATCAACAGTTTTACAGCAGTTTGACTTCAGTTGGATAGCCAAGCCCCACGAATGAAGGAAGCCAGCCTGATCATCATTGTGTATAAATATGCAGGCCGTAGCCTATGTTAGGAGCTTTTTGAACCTTGGGATTACTATTGTAATTGCTGTGCACGAGTGACAAGCTCGATGTTTGTTTTTGTGTAAGCCAGTTTTGGCATGACATTAGATTTTTGAATATGAATAAAGGCGAGCAGATTTGGATCTAGTTCTGAGCTTTTAAGGGAGCTATAGCTCTCAGGTTAGGGCCCAACCTGAGAGTAATAGATCTCCTCTGTTTTGTAATGTTATTTGCCTTTTGGTTCCAGCACTTTGTTTCCTTGCTTTAACATGCAATTCGAAATTACAGTCTGCTGATTTAGTTTTTATGAGATTGAGTGAGTTTAATTTATGGTTAAATTGCTTTCAGTTGTTTAGCTAGAATAGGAGGTTGATAACTCATTGGAGCTCCAAGAAAAAGGTTGAGAGAGCCTCCACTGCCATCTCTGTTTGGAGATCGGGGTGCAGTCTACACCAACCACCAAAAAAACGCAGTCTTTTACCTTTATGCATGCTGCAACACAGTCATTGTCATGATAGATCTTTCCATGCACTTCACTCTTGAACCATACGCCTTCATCACATCTTCATGCACACTTCTCTTCATGATTTACATTGCTGTTCGTTGAGTTCATAGCATAGGTAGAATAGGTTAATGAATTCTCGTTTTTGGTGACAGTCATAAGCAATTTGTTTTATTTACACTGCTCCTTACCATTCCATTTCCTTCTTCTTCATCTCGACCACGCCCAAAGCCACATCCTTGACCTCTGTTTAGCCCATCTACCTTCCAACACCTCCATTCCCCACGTAACTTCATTCTCTTGACCGTTCGTTGTTCTAGCCTTCCATCCACCAACCAACTTCATACACTCGTTCTCCATCCTATTTCTCTACTCCTGAGCCATCATCAGCTTCATCTCCATCCTACATATCCCCCCATACCATTCCACCACTTCACCATCACCCAAAACACCCACGGTAGGACATCCTGTAGAAATTAATAGACTTCCTGTAGAAATCCCTGAGTTTCCTGTAGGATCCCCTGCAGACATCCTGTAGGATCCCACACACTCGGTTGCTGAGCATCTGAACGTGAGGAACCTCTATGGACAGATGCTAAGGATCCCTGGGGACCTCTCCTAGCCTCCCCAACCTTTCCCAAGCTTTCCTTCCTTTTGCACCACCTCTGCACAACCAAACCCTAATAAGAACAAAATCACAATCACTCCAACCATTCAAGCAAAAACATAAAAACAATGTCCTTTTTCATGAAAGTAGTTTGAGTTCATGCATTTCACATAACTAGAGGTAATGGCATCATTCTTGCACATCTGCACTCTCACTATTGCATCATAGAGGTTAAACTAGTCAGATTAGGGTTTCCTAGGGTTTCCATGCTTTGGTTTGCTTCCAGTTCATTTTTGCCAAGTAGATTAGTTTTCTTTGAGATAGCTTTCTTCCATCATTTAGCAAGCTTCTTCTGAGAGCATATAGAAGTTGGCTTGAGCCCTAGCGGACTTGTGCCAGTTGACCAAGTGACAGCTGCGACAAGAGCTAGTACTTGTGCAAACAGCACCGTCGCTTCCAAGTTTGTACGAACTACCGGGTTGATAAAATTAGAGACAGGAAGCCCCAGGAGTTGTAGCATTATTGCTACAATACTGGAGCTCACCATATGCCAAAGAATACCATTTCGTTCGATGAATTCTAGCTATGAGAGGGTTAAGAATTTTCAATCAAACAAAATGAACACAATCAATCAAACAACCTAATGTAGCTAATGGCACGAAAATGAAACTTTTCTTTTGAGAACACAAATCAATAAAATGCTCTTTTTCCCATTAACTATTGAATGCAAAAGATTTTAGCTCGATTTCTTTTCAATGGCACAATGCACTTAAAATGAATTTTGAGAGACAGCAACATCGAGTAAAGAGAAATAAAGTCACTCAATGAAAAACACGACAAAGTCCCAAGACACCAAAACAGTTCTCCAAATCAAAGGAAAAGCAAAGGCTTGTACGAGCTATGTGATCTAAGCCCAACAAGGTGAAAATGCAATCCAAGCAAGAAGGAAGGTTTTCACAAAAGCAAAAGGCAAGTAGTAAACAAATCTTTGTGAACAAGCAATGAAACAAAGCCAATCCAACGAAATCGGGATGATAACACCAGGTCACAAGACACAAAAACAAGATCCGCTCAACAAGACTTCCCAAGCAAGTGCTTCAATGTTCAAACAATAGAAATCAAGTCATAAACCAGGTGAAAAGAGCAGGGAATCATCAAACCAACAGGCTCAGGAGGCAGAATTGTAAAAAATTCAATTCTAAAGGTGTCAGCACGGGTGGTACACAGCAACAATGCGCTGATCAGGGACCACGCGTAGCAACAAAGCGCTGTCAGCGCGGAAGGACACGGCTTAACCACACTGGTTCGATTTCAGAACCGTCGCGACTGTTCAATGTACAAACGCGATGACCGCGATGTCAAAGAAACAGATAAGCGATGTCAGCGTGACTGTTTTACTATAAAACGCGCCGAGGCTAAAAAACGAGCAAAAACAGGCCAAAGACTCCCAAACCGAGGCAATGACTCTTTAAACAATCAAGGCACTTCCCAGGTTAAACCAGGAAGTCCAAAAGCAGAGAACTAATCCCTAGTCTTTGAAAAGAGAGCAACAAACAAACTCAAAGCAAGAATGAATGAAAAGGGACAGAGGTCGGATCCCCAGTGGAGTCGCCAAATTATTACAGAGGTAAATCCTCTCTACGGACAGAGACGATCCCTACTAGCCCAGACCGGGTCTAGCAACAATCACACAATGCTACTATGCAAGTTCCTAATTGCAAATAAAAGGTAGACAATGGAGACCTACTTGGATTCCAACGCTAATGTTTGATGAAGAGATGTTGTCCTCGCTCCTTCGCTTTGGCCGGTCACAATCCTCCACGATTCGCGTGAATAGACACCTGCACACACGAAGAGAAATACAAATACAAGCGTGAAATCTAATAAATGCAATTATACATCAGTCAGAAAGGACATAACTCATATTAACCATTACAAAGACAAATGAGAGTGGAACCATAATAGTAGTCATCTATTATTAATCAATAACAGAGAAGAGTACAACCAAAGTTCTGACGTCGAATCCTTCTCAAGAGGGTCCAGCCAGCAAGTCTCTTAATCATTCACCCTTAGAGGTAGATCTCCCAAGACAAAACTCTCTCTCACACAAGTTTACACAAGAAAGCCATACTTCACACCATTCCTTGAGCTCTTTAGCAATCTCACACTTGTCACACCAACTACCTATCAAATTCACACACTAGCAGCAACACTCTAAGCACTATCAATTCCACACAATCCAAAACTAGCTGCTCATGGCAATGGTAGAGGCATAAAATAGGAGAAGGAGTCTCCATGAATGGTGGGAGGATGAGCTTATTTCCAAGGAAGGTGGCTCAAATGATGAAACAGATATGCCATAGAAGGGAGGGCGACATTTACAAGGCCAACAACCAGGTCTGGAGTCATCTGGAAGGCCGGCTGTTAGAACAAACTCGCATAAATAGGATCAGCGCGGGTGCATAACTGGACTGGAGCGCTGACATCGCATCTGAATAACAGTGAAGGCCATGTCAGCGCGACCCAATATGAATAGAAATTGCACTGGCTCATGAAATTCGATTAGCGCGAAAAACACGTGTGCTTCCGCGCTGGCAGCGCATGAGTTCTGTTATGAAGCGCCAGTCAGCGCAATTATTTTAATAACAGTCGTGATGATGAGGAAAACTATGGCAAAGTGGGTCATTTGGCCAGTTTAGAGAGCATGAGCATGATTATTTTGAACTCATGACACAGCAGGGAGACTGACAGGGAGACAGTGACAAATTACTGTGTAACAGTCGTCTACAAAGGATTCTTCTCAACGACCGTTTGGAATTGAAATTCAAAGCTGCCCTGACCGAGATGCTTCACAGTCACAGTTTGCAAATGACATGGGCCCCTGGGGGTGACAAAGCGATGCCCCTACTGCAGGTCGAGATATAGTCGAAGAGTAACATGCACCGCTTCTAGCATGGATTCTTACTTAGAGGCATTTAGTTATAATCTGACACACGGTAGCTTTGCACCACTAGCTTTTCGACCAAGCACGATGACCAATTGTGTGAATTAATGGTTCCTCTCATACTAAGTTGAATTACTATTGCAGTGTGGATCATTAGTAGGGTAAAACTAACCTATCTCACCACCCTGCTCATGTTCCCTATTTGTGGGTGAACAATCCAAAACTTGGTGAATTCTGCTTCACAATGAGAGGAAGAGCCAACATTGAAGGATCAAAAAGCAACGTCACTATGAACACTTGGCTACCACAAGCCAACTATCCCTTTGGTAACTTTTCTGACACTTTTAGCTTCAAATTCTGAAAATTTGAAGGATCGATAGGCCACACTTTCACGGTTTGTACTCATACTGAAAATAAAAATCAAATGAGATTTTACCCTTTTGTTCCACATGAAATTTCTATTCTCGTTGAGCTCATCTTAGGACACCTACGCTATCTTTTAACAGATGTGTCACCCCAGCCAAAATCCCCACTTGATAATGTCTTCCTCCCGAATCAACCCCCCGAAACGTGCCTTAAGGACAAAAATAGGGGCAGTTCCCCATCTCCGCCCCACAAAATAAGCAAAATAACGTTAAAAGTAGTGGTATTTCACTTGCATTGAAAATGGCTCCCTCTTATTCTACACCTCTCAAGTCATTTCACAAAGTCGGAATAGAGCCAAGCTCAACAGGGTCTTCTTTCCCCGTTGATTTTTCCAAGCTCGTTCCCTTGGCTGTGGTTTCGCTAGATAGTAGATAAGGAGAGTGGGAATCTCATTAATCCATTCATGCGTGTCACTAATTAGATAACAAGGCATTTGGTTACCTTAAGAGAGTCATAGTTACTCCCACCGTTTACTCGCGCTTGGTTGAGTTTCTTCACTTTGACATTCAGAGCACTGGGCAGAAATCACATTGCGTTAGCATCTGCAGGGACCATCACAATGCTTTGTTTTAATTAAACAGTCAGATTCCCATTTTCCGTACAAGTCCTAAGTTGACTGTTCGATGCCCAGGGAAAAGCCCCTAGCAGGGGGCATTCTATTCCCGTAGCCCAATCGACATGCCATTTCCCGCCCTTGCCGCGAGAGTAGCTCAGGATAATTGCTGATAGCCCACGAGTTGAGGGCGTAAACCCCTAGGCCTAGCCCTCAGAGCCAATCCTTTTCCCGAAGTTACGGATCCATTTTTCCGACTTCCCTTACCTACATTGTTTTATTGACCAGAGGTTGTTCACCTTGGAGACCTGATGTGGTTATGAGTACGACTAGGCATGAACGGTACTCGGTCCTTCCGATTTTCAAGGGCCGCCCAGGGCACTCCATACACTGCAAGATGTGTGGTGCTCTTCCAGTTGGTCGACCCTTTCTCTAGGTGAACCTATTCCAGGGTGCGCAAGCTATTAAAAAGAAAAGATAACTCTTCTCGGGGCCCCCAACGATGTCTTCAGATTTCCTAAAGTTTCTACCCACCGCCATGTCCCTGTTTGAGAATATTAACCTGATTTCCTTTTGATGCTTATGCAGAGTGCACACTTGATACAAGGCTTCCCCATCTATTAGGATTGACTAAGCCATGTCCAAGTGCTGTTCACATGGAACCTTTCCCCACTTCAGTCTTCAAATTTCTCATTTGAATATTTTCTACTACCACCAAGATATACACCGGGGGCTGATCCACCCAAGTTCATGCCCAAGGTTTCTCAATGACCCCCGTGTCCTCCTAGTCATCGGAGCCAGTCAATTGCTCCGATGGTCAAGTATAGGTTGCGTGCTTCAGCGCCATCCATTTTTGGGGTTAGTTGATTCAGCAGGTGAGTTGTTACACACTCCCTAGTGGATTTCGACTTCCATGACCACTGTCTTGCTATCTTAATCAACCAACACCCTTTGTGGGATCTAGGTTAGCATGAAATTCGGCACCGTAACTCGACTTTCAGTTCATCCCGCATCGCCAGTTCTACTTACCAAAAATGGCCCGCTTGGAGCTCTCGATTCCACAACGCAGCTCAATCAAGAAGCCACACCCTATTACCCATTTAAAGTTTGAGAATAGGTCGAGGGCATTATGCCCCCAATGCCTCTAATCATTTTCTTTACCCGATAAAACTCGCGCATGAGCTCCAGCTATCCTGAGGGAAACTTCTGAGGAAACCAGCTACTAGATGGTTCGATTAGTCTTTCGCCCCTATACCCAAGTCAGAAGAACGATTTTCACATCAGTATCGCTATGAGCCTCCACCATAGTTTCCTCTAGCTTCACCCTGCTCAGACATATTTCACCATATTTTGGGTCCCAACAGGTCTGATCACACTTGAACCCTTCGCATAAGCTCAAGGTTAGTCGACGATGCACCCCCCAGAGAGGGGATCTCGCTCATCAACTTCCTTGCACCTCGAAGGTTCTCAAACCTGGTGACTCGCACACATGTTAGACTCCTTGGTCCTTGTTTAAAGACGGGTCAAATGGAAAGCTCACAAACCAACACCATGAGCGCGCAGGTGCACACAACCCGCCACAAGGGCGCACGCTTAATTCCTTGACCACCACAATGACAAACCAACCGGTAGTAATCCACCTGCGCTTGTGACGATGCAGTAGCTTGCGTTGGTTTGCACCTCAAGTCGAGCTGCGGACTAGCCTGAGCCATTCCACATCTGATCGAGACGCATCAAAAACCTCCATCCACTTCCCTACCAGCAATTTCAATCACTCTTTAACTCTCTTTTCAAAGTCCTTTTCATCATTCCCTCGCGATAGTTGTTCGCTATCGGTCTCTCACTCGTATTTAGCCTTGGATGGAATTTACCACCCAATTAGGGCTACATTCCAAACAAACCGACTCGCTGACAATGTCTGATGATGCGGCAGGGTCCTGGCCCAATGGGGCTGTCACTCTCTCAGGCGCCCCCTTCCAAGGTACTTGGCCCAGGTTCGTCACTGAGGATGCTTCTACGGACTATACTTCAGGCGATGCTGCCACCCGATTTTCATGCTAGGCTCTTCCTAGTTCGCTCGCTGTTACTAGGGGAATCCTTATAAGTTTATTTTCCTACGCTTAATTATATGCTTAAACTTAGTGGGTGTTCTCACCTGAGCTAAGGTCGCAAAGTTAGAGCTAAATCCACCCTATCCGATGGGAGGAAAAGGGAGAGCAAAGCAAGTTCAAGCAATGCCACACAAAGCTCGCATTAGCTAACACTGACTGCCCATCCAAGGGGACAAGATCACCACTGACCGATGCATGCCATGAAACATCACTTGAGGTATTTCATCCAACCACACCACATTGGGTATGGATGACCAACTCCGCTGCTCCCTAACATATTGCAGGGAGTGCGTTTGAATGGGATGTGACATAAATATAGACAAGAGCCGAGATATCCATTGCTGATAGTCATTTCCACGTATTAATGAAAAATCTACCACAAAACTGAATAGGGGCACCACCCACAACAAATGTACGGCTAAGGGCCAAAAGGAGGAAAGGAAGAAAAATGCATGAAAGAAAGAGAAATAAAGGTGTCTACCCCCCTCATAGGACGAGGCTCAAATAGAGAATAATCTCCTTGAGCCCCACGTCCTTGCAAAAAGGGGGGAAATTCATGGAACAACAATCGAGAAGGACTACGGTGGCCACCCCAGGAGCTCGCACTACTTTTAATCCTTCTCGAATACTAGTCCACAAAAGTTACCCCTTTTCTCCATAAATCTAGGGACTGAAAGGAAGAAGGGAAGAAAACAAGGTGAAACAAATAGAGATCAAACATGGCTATCGACTCACAAGGGGAGGTTCAAACAAAGCACAAGCCTCTTAAGCCCTGTGCCTTCGCAAAAAGGGGGGAATTGAAGGGGACGATGATCGAGAAGGACTAGGGTGGCCACCCCAGTAGCTTGCAATGCATTTTTTCCTCCCTAAACACCTATCCACAACAATCCCACCTTTTCTCCATAAAGCTAAGGGCCAGAAGGAAGAAGGGAAGAAAACAACATGAAAGAAAGGGATATCAACCCTGGCTACCGGCTCACAAGGGGAGGCTTAAAACAGAGAACAAGCTTCCCCAACCCCATGCCTTGGCAAAAAGGGGGAAATTGCAAGGGACAACGATCGAGAAGGACTAGGGTGGCCACCCTAGGAGCGTGCACTGCATTTAGTCCTTCCCAAACACCAATGCACAACAATCCCACCTTTTCCTTGTAAAGCTAGGGGCGAAAAGGAAGAAGGGAAGAAAACAACATGAAAGAAAAAGAGATATAAAACATGTCTACTGGCTCACAAGGGGAGGCTCAAATAGAGAACAAGCTTCCCCAACCCCGTGCCTTTGCAAAAAGGGGGGAACTGTAGGGGACGATGATCAAGAAGGACTAGGGTGGCCACCCCCGGAACTCGCACTGCTTTTTGTCCTTCCTAAACACCAATCAACAATAATCCCACCTTTTCTCCATAAAGCTAGGGGCCAAAAGCAAGAAGGGAAGAAAACAACATGAAATCAAGAGATATCAAATGTGGCTACCACTCACAAGGGGAGGCTCAAATAGAGAACAAGCTTCCCAAACCTCATGCCTTTGCAAAAAGGGGGCAATTGCAGGGGATGGTGATAGAGAAGGACTACGGTGGCCACCCTGGGAACTCACTGTTGCACAAAATATTGTCACCATGACTTTCTGCAATTGGTGTGAGTCTATCACCACTCATACTTTTCTCCTTTGCAAGTCTTAAACCTCAGTTCTTCATGTCAAGCCTTGAAAATAAGAGAAAGCCCTTAAAAGTCTCTAAAACTCTGGTTCTGCACTTTCTCTTAGAATTACCTACGGTCCCGCACCTAATGGTCGTGTCCTCTGCGTACCTAACCACTCTGTCTCTATGTAATGGGTGCGGACCCCTGTAAAAGTAAAAAAGGCGCAAGTACATTCTTAAAAACTCACTTCGAGTCATTTTTGGAAGCTTCTAGAAGGAATATTGAGGTGGCAAGTTCGCTCCTTTAAGGTTCATGCATCCCATACCTTAAGGAGCTAACCCCTTGATGTGAGGAGCTTATCCCTTTGAAGGAGGACTCTATCCCTTCATAGGTGGACCTGTAACCTCCTTCCTTTGCACTATAAAATGAAGCATTGGGCTGGCTACTGGGGAGGTTGAAAGCTGAAGATTTTTGAGGTGAAATGCTGATGGAACTTAGTCTTCCTAATTGAGCTTTTGTGAGGGCATACCTTGTTGATCTCATTTGGAAGAGTGTGAGGCTTGTCAAAGTAGAGGAGATTCCTGTTCCAGACCCTGGGAGGAGCTTGTACAACATCAAGGCACCAAAGGTTGTAAAGTTCTTCTATTTTCAAAGTTAATACAATCAAGTTTATTTTTCTCAATAAGCTGTGTTTTATGATTTATTTCATGGATTCCTTGATCACCATGATGAATATGATTTATCATATTAGCTATGTAGGTGTTATATGATGCGTGCTAGTTTGTGATTACAGGTTCTCAAAAGGAAACTCTTTCGGATGGTCGAAGCATGGTTGCTACAAACTAGCGTTGGACTTAAGGTGGGGTCTAAAACACCTCTTTAGTTTTTATTAATGAATCACAATATATTTAGATAAAGGCAAATATGCTTTTCCTGCTTGTTGCTAGATATCTATTGATACTAGGGAGATCAGTCTTGTTTGCAAGAATGATTTATCCAGCAAAAAAATTGGCGACTCCACTGGGGAACTGAATTTGGTTTTTTGCTTTTCCTTTTTCTTTAACTTGAGAAACTTGTCCCTGTTTCTGATTTTCGCTTGATGTGTGTGGGATTGGGTAGTTTTTAGGATCTGGATTTTTTTTTTTCCAAACTTTACAAGGAACCACACTTTCTTTTTATAGATAGTGTGTACCTCTCCGCATCTTTCTTTTAGTACACAGAGCGGTATCACATCTGGTTCTACTGGAAGCCTGCAAACCCTGTTAAAATTTTTGAAAAACCTAAATTGTTTTCATCCAGTTAAGTTTAGTTTTTTATGACTTTTAGTGTCTACCCAGACCTACATGTGTTCTGTCAAGAATCTCTTGTGAGTGAGTTCCATTAGCATTTCTGTTTTAGGTGATTTTCTATAAGTTTTGTGTGCTTGGATTGATTTTTGCTTGGTCTTTGTAGTGACTCAGAGATTAGAAGCCTAAGAAACTTTAGATTACCCTGGTATTTTTGGTCTTCTTGATGAGTCTCACTGATTTGTGAAATCTGCCCTTGCTGAGAAATAGATTTCGTTTTCTGTTTGCAAAGCTTTACATGAACTTGCTTGTAAGTTTTGAATTTCATTTTTTATAAAACAAAACATAGTTGGGTGTTTTTTGATTGATTTGTTATTTTGAACGAATTAATTCTTAGTTTACTAAAGAACTAAGTAAAACATCCTCAAAAATATTTAAAGCTTTTATTTCAATTAGGTTTTTAAAAGTTTTTAGATCTCAAGATTAGTTTTTATAGTTTTGAGTGTTTTCTAGAAATTGTAGAATCTCTTTTGAAAGAAATTGTTTTATATAGTTTTTGAGTGTTGAAAAAGAAATGGATTTTTTGTCAACATAATTAGTAGTCTCATTTTGAGTTTATTGAAAAAGACAAAAAGGATTTTCTTTTCATTTACATGTTGAAAGAAAGATTTGTTTTTCAAAGAATTGCATTCTCAACTCTTTCTTTTAGCTAGAAATTCATTGAAGGAAAAATGATTGTTTATCATCTTAGGTGCATTTTTTAGTATTTTTGGAGTCGAGTCTTCACACCATCAAAGTTTCATCTCCATACCTATTGACTTAAGAAACAAACCATAAAAATAACGCTTAATTAAAATTGATCTAGCAATATTTTTATTTCTAGGGCTCTTATCACCAATATATCTTAGGCTAGTATCTTGGAGTAGGGAGTAATTAACTCTCCAAGATAGTTAAAAAAAACAAGTAGCTCAGTAGGAAATAAATCCAATTGTAATTGATATAATCTAGGAAGCTCCTCTTAAAGGAGTCAATCATGAGATCATGTCCGAACCTTTGAGACAATCAAGTCTGTCCCATTGGGAAAGATAGAAGATTTGCGCGTATTAAAAACGGTAAACCTCGATTAACCATTGTCGAGGAGCCTGGGGTCACTTGTTGGTAAACCTCAGATTTATCATGTTGAGGAACCTTCAAGGGAATTGAGCCTTGTTACTCTGCCCTTGCACGTAGATCAAATCGTAGATTGTTCCCCCAGTTGTATTTGTTACTATTGGTATCCTTAGTGACCATAATCTTAAGATTCTTTCCTAAGGTGACGATGAAGGATGGGTCTCACTGTAATTGGAACAGATGTCCAGTAGACTCACTTGGACTCTCTGGGGGGTTCTCTTCACTCAAGATGGTTTTGTGAAGAAACTTGTGCCAGTCTGTTTCATTAAGCAGATTGTATGGGTAACTGTTCCAACCCCCCTTTCTGTATTGAATTTTGCGATGTTGGATTTCATCACTAACTAGTGTTTTTAGTAAAGAAAGTTACTGTTTATGTGTGGTTTGAACTCTTAGATTTTTTAGGCATGTGGTTCAATTGTTTGGTTCTTTAGAGACTTTAGGTGGTTTTATTGAGATTTTCTTTGTTTGCGTGTGAAGTAATTAAAATATTTAATTGTGGTTGAATTACCAAGACAATCCCGTAGACTTCGGGGGCAACCTCCCGAGTATACACCAAGCCAGCTTGAAGGGCTATGAGCTCTTGTATCACCTAGTGACAGTAGAGTTGGGTCACCAAAAGCCGGAGAGTCTTCTTTAATTGTTCATCCTGATTATCAAGTTTAAGCAACATAGTATATTTCTAAACCAATTTCATTTTCCAAAGTTACTGGTAGTATTTCTTCTACTAGTGAATTAGTTGAAGAACCAAAAATTTCTGAACCTAAAACTGAACCTGCCGCTACTCCATCTTCAGGATTTTCTTCTCCAACTTCTAGTGGTCCTGGTTCACCCAGGGTAGGAAGTATCATTACCCAAAATCTTCCTTCTGGACTCATTTCTATTGAAGAACTTGTTAGTCTGGAAGAACATATAACTCTCCCTGAAAATCAACCAACTTTAGAACTTAGGGAGCGCGAATCAATTTTATATAGTCCATTTAGGAGTGATGCTTGGTACATCTCATTGACCAAACTTTTAGAAAATCTGGGTCTTATTTTTTCACCACCTTGAATTCCTTTACATCCAATAGCCAGAGGCTATTATCCTCCATTGAATATGTGGAGACAGTCATCCATGTTTTCCCAATCCCTGGAAACATTTTTATATGGCGGTCCTTCTGTTCCTTTGGGTTATCAGTCACTCACTGGTACTTTTTCAGGAGCATCTCCTCAACCTATTGAACATGGGATATCAACTGGTAATAACAGAACTCAACTGTTGAGCGTAGAAGAAATTATTATGATGTCTGGTACTATTCCAAATCTGCAACCTTAAGGTAGTCAGTTACCGCCTGGAGGGAAACCATAAGGTAGTTAGTTGCTACCTAGAGATAAACCTCAAGGTTGTCAATTACCGCCTGGGGGCAACCTCAAGGTACTCAATTACCACCTGGGAGGCAACCTCAAGGTAGTCAGTTATTGCCTGGGGGAAACCTCAAGGACAATACATACCTTTGAGACAATACATACCTCAAGGTTGACCCCAGACTTAGTACATACCTCAAGGTCAACCCCAGTATCAATATATACCTCAAGAGCAACCCTAGTTTTAGTACGTGCCTCAAGGTTATCAACCTCAAGGTTAGTACCCAACTCAAGGTTTCCAACCACCTTCTGGTCAAACATTTGTACAAGGAGCTAGAAATATACCATTTAATTATCAGCCCTATGCTCAACCCAATTATGGCCCTTCATATGCTCAATCTTTTATGGGTCCATACCCCAGAATGAGCGTGGTGTGGGATCCATATCAAACTCAACAAATTTTGCAACCTAATGTGCAGTTGTCATCTCAATCTAGACAACCTTTGGTTTATGGTTCAACCCAACAACCTGTCTAGCCTACTATTCAAACTTTTGCACCTGGTGTAGCTCATCAGTCTGGGCCTAGTTCAGGCTCGAACTCTACCTCAAACAACTATTGCAACTACTGCAACTTCTGTTCAATCTACCCCGCCTGCTTCTGGAGTATCGACGGCTTCAATTTCTACTGTCCCTACATCAACTCCTCAAACCTCTTTACCTCAGTAAGGACCTACAATTTAGACTTTGGTTCAGATGCCTGTAGGACAACCTAGTCCAAGTATGATTGTCACAAGTCAACCACAATTCACTTATCAACTATACCAAGGATAGTACCAATTCGGTCCTGCTGTGTAAAGCCTAGTTTACCAGTATCAACCGTACCCTGGATATACTTATCAGCAACCTCAACAACCCCAGTTTGGTTCGATTAATCCTGGTTTTTTGGGAGGATATAATATTCCAAATGCAATTCCAATTCCAAGTTATCTTGGATATCCTCCTCTTGGGGCTAGTCTTATGACCTAAGTTTTTCATGACCCTAACCATCAGTTACTATTTATTGCAACTTTGGACTTGCCTGATTTGTTGTGCCTTACGAACGATCCGATTAATTATCTTCTGGTTTAGTCGCCAATGCCGAATAATTTAATATGTGATTTCCCAAATTTTGAAGGTAAATCAGGAGAGGATCCGTCAAACCATGTGATGACTTATCACCTTTGGTGTGCATCTAATTCCATTATCAATGATTCAATTCGCTTACGTCCTTTTCAACGCACTTTGCTTGGTCTTGCTGCCAAGTGGTACATTGAGTTACCATGAACTTCTTTTTATAATTTTAGTCAGTTAGCCACTTCTTTCTTAACTCATTTTTGTTGGCATTATGATTCAAGTTTTTTCCATGATGGCAACTCACTTAGAGGTATGATATAGGTGATGGCAACTCAATCATAGGACAAATCTTAGTACAGCAGGTCAAGAGAGAGATATACGCAGGTTAACCTTGATGAAAGCACATATACACACGGGTGAGAAGAAAAAAAGGCGCGTATGCGTACACATGCAGGTTTACAGAAGGAAAGGTGCATACATGTTGGAAAACTAAGTTTTGGTTTGTGGTATTTGGTATTGATCCGTGGTATTTGGTCCGAAGTGTTGATCCCAGGTATTAGATCCAAGGAATTGTTTCTACATGATTTTGGACCATGTTATTGGGAGAAGCGTAAACCTATATAAGGAGAAGATCATTAGGTCAAGGTAGATGAGCAAGAAGTGTATGTCTGGAAAAAGGGTGAAGATCTAGTATGCTGGTTATGAGTTTGTGATGCTTGGCTCGATCTGAATCAAGTTGGAAATGGCAGCGAAGTTATAAGTAACTATCTTTAGATTTGTACGCAGGTTCTCTCTGGTGAAAGCACGTGTACACGCGGTTTTGACATAGTCAAGTAGCATATGCATTATGATATTTGATGTTTCAGGTTGCTGTTGGTTCTAGTGGTTGTTGCAGAGTTCTGGGCTCTGGTTTGTGTTCTAGTAACTGTGTTCTAATAACAGGGTTTCAGTGATTCAGTATTGGGTGATTTAGTGATTGATGATTTAGGTATAGTTGATGATTGTCTTACAGTGTTGATTGTTTTGTGCTTATGGATCCAGTCTGAAAATTTATGAAATGTGGTCCCTGGAAGTAAAGAGAAGGTTGTAGCCTTCTGTAGGTCAGCACCTACGTACTAGTATTTTAGCTAGTACAAGAGCTAAGGGGGTTGTAGCTCCCTTCCAGAAGAAGTTGGAGAATGAGAGAGGGTTGTATCCCTCTACATGTTGTAGCCTGCATGCTGGTAAAGCAATGCACCAATACATTGTAAAAGAAGTTTCTTATTAAAGGAAGATAGAAACAAATTGTAGCAGATGGTTTTCACCCACATTAGGTTTCCACCTTATATCATGGTGTTCATGTGTGCTCTTTATGTGTGATTATTTGTTCTGTTTTATTGCACCTGTTGACTATTCATATGATTAATAATGTTCTGATGCACTCATTGAAGATCAACTAACTGAATCATAAGTTTACTGGATGTACGCTAGTTGCATTTAACACAGTTGCGTATATATGCGGATATCCTTAACTGAAGTAGCGTATATGAATCAGAGTATGAAAATGAGAAAGTGTTTGATTTTCTAATACTGATTCACCCCGCCACCTCTCAATATTATTTCCAACAATTGGTATCAGAGCAGGCCCTTTTAGAAGAAGCTTGATCGCTTGAAGGAAAGATCCATCAGAATGGATAATCAAGAAAGAGAGGCATCCATCAGGCCACCAATTTTTGACGGGAGCAACTTTTCCCACTGGAAGATAAGAACCACAACATATCTACAATCACTTGGAATGGATGTTTGGGGAATCGTGGAAGGAGGATACACATATCCATCAACAATTCCTACAGATACAACAAAAAGAAAGAAATATGAACTCAATGCCAAAGCTGTTACTGTCTTATTGGGAAGTTTGTCACGATCAGAATTTATGAAGGTTATGCATTTCAAATCAGCCAAAGAAATATGGGACAAAATCATTCTAAGCTACGAAGGAGATGAACAAGTAAAATGAGCAAAGCTTCAAACTCTCAAAATATGGTATGAAAATCTTAAGATGCATATTAATGAAAGCATAGCAAATTACTTCCTGCGTATAGATGAGATTATCAATTGTATGAGGAATCTGGGTGAAGAATTTAAGGAAGTTGTCTTAGTTGAAAAGGTTTTAAGATCCATGTCTACTAAATTTTATTCCAAAGTGTCTGCCATAGAAGAAAAGGAGGATCTACAAAAAATCACTATGATGCAGCTTCACGGAATCTTAACTGCTTATGAGATGAGAAAAGGACCATCAGATATGAGAGAAGCTGCATTCGAAGTATCAGCAAATGAATCAGGATACATCTTAGAAGGAGAAGACGAGGTAAATTTTGTCAAAAATATTGAACGGGGAACTGGAAGGTTCAAAGGTAAGCTACCTTTCAAATGATTTTCATGTGGTAGAGTTGGTCACTACGCTGCTAGATGCCCTCATAACAAAGGAAAGATGTCTGAAGAAGGTAATAGAAGCTATTATACCCATGTTAAAAGCAATGACTCATTCAATACTTGTGAAGACATTAGAAGTCTCATGGCATATGAAAATAAGGATGTAGAAACAAAAGAAGTTACCAGATTAAAGGAACAATTGGAGTTAGTAACCAGAGTAAGGGAGCAATTGCATAACAATTCAGAGACTTGAATCGAAAATACTCTCTCTAAAAGAAAATCTTGAAGAAACAAAGAAGCCGAATATAGAAGCTCTTGAAGAAAAAGAACATGAAGTGATCGAATTAAGGCAACAAGTGGAAGAAGGACGAAAAGCTGAAGAAAACATAAAGAAGCAGTATCTGGAAAAGAAAGAACAACATCAGGTTGAGGTAAATATCTTGAAAAGTAAATTAGAAGAAAAGGATAAACTGTTACGATTTCAAGATAGTACTAAGATTTTGGATGACATTCTTGGTAGTCAAAGATCCCCTACTATCAAAACTGGTCTTAGATTTTGTGAATCAGTTGAAGGTGAATCTAGCTCACAAGGTGAGGCAAGGAACTCTAATGAGAATTCTGAAATACTCAATAAAGAGATAAGAGGACAAACTCATCAACAGCCAAGGAAAGAAATTCCTCAAAGAAAATCCTTTACTCCTAACTATGGAAGAGATAGACAATTATTTCATCCATTGAATAATGTTGAATGTTATGTATGTCATAATCTTGGACATGTTGCAGCCAGATGTAGAAGTAGAATGGTTCAAGACCATCACATAAGATCATCACATTCCAGGTATTTCAGAGGATATTGTTTTGCTTGCAATGCGTTTGGACACAAAGCAATTGATTGCAATAGAAGTAACATGAAACATGTAAGATGTTATACATGCAACAAGATTGGACATAAAGTAAGGGAATGCAGGAGAAAATTTCAAAATTCAAAGCAAGAGGACTATACATCATCACAATTCCAAGAATTGAAGAAGACATAATTAGAGACAGAAAGGTGTGACATAACTCAGTTAGCAGACATAACAGACACAAGGGAAATTGAAAGTGAAGACCTTCAGTATTCCATCTTGAGTACGCTGATATAATGAAGATAAGTCACGTATATACATGAGCTAGAGGCTGCAGAGTTGCGTATATGGAGTTCAGAAGAAAAGGCAACATAACACACTCACGAAATGGTTCGGTCATGATATATAATGGTTGGCACAGGGTCAGGGGGAGCATATACTTCAAATAATGCATTGTTGGCATTATAGTTGGAAGTCTTTGATGAATTTTATGAGGCTAAATGATACATCTCGCTGTTTGATAAGAGGAATGGTAGTGCAGGTTTGGATGATGATGCTTATGGTGCAGATCATATATGATGTATGATAGTGGCTAATGACTATCTTGGTCTTGAATGGATTGTTGGTCTTTGTTATAAAGACCTTGCATGTGCTCAGGGGGAGCATGAATGGACTGGTACATCTTGGCATATACAAAGGGGGAGCCCAATCAGAGATTTCAATAGGTACTCAAGGGGAGTATGGACAACAAAGGGAGAGAACTTCTTGGTCTGCCCTTTTCCCTTGATGTCAAAGGGGGAGAGTGACTTGGTGTGGTGGTTGCCATCAAGTCCAAAGGGGGAGATTGTTGGCATTATGATTCAAGTGTTTTCCTTGATGGAAACTCAGTCAGACGTATGATACAGGTGATGTCAACTCAATCAGAGGACAGATCTTAGTACAACAGGTCAAGAGAGAGATATATGCAGGTTAACCTTGATGAAAGCGTGTATACACATGGGTGAGAAGAAAAAAA
The DNA here is from genome assembly GCA_031772625.1 of Pinus tabuliformis. NCBI lineage: Eukaryota > Viridiplantae > Streptophyta > Pinopsida > Pinales > Pinaceae > Pinus > Pinus tabuliformis. The sequence goes on from CM062815.1 coordinate 21,034,309, forward strand.
GGCGCATATGCGTACACATGCAGGTTCATAGAAGGAAAGGCGTGTACATGTTGGAAAACTAATTTTTGGTTCATGGTATTTGGTCCATGGTATTTGGTATTGATCCGTGGTATTTGGTCTGAAGTGTTGATCCCAGGTATTGGATCGAAGGTATTGTTTCTACATGGTTTTTGACCACGGTATTGAGAGAAGCCTAAATGTATATAAGGAGAAGATCATTAGGTCAAGGTAGATGAGGAAGAAGTGTATGTATGGCAAAAGGGTGAAGATCTAGTATGATGGTTATGATTTTGTGATGCTTGGCTCAATCTTAGTCAAGTTGGAAATGGTAGCGAAGGTATAAGTAACTATATTTAGATCTGTACGCGGGTTCTCTTAGGTGAAAGTGCGTGTACATGTGGTTTTGACATAGTCAAGTAGCGTATGCATTATGATATTTGATGTTTCAGGTTGTTGTTGGTTCTAGTGGTTGTTGCAAAGTTCTGGGCTCTGGTTTGTGTTCTAGTAACTATGTTCTGATGATAGGGTTTCAATGATTCAGTATTGGGTGATTTAGTGATTGATGATTCAGGTATAGTTGATGATTTTATTACAGTGGTTATTTTTTTGTACTTATGGATGTAGTCTGAAAATTTATGAAACATGGTCCCTGGAAGTAAAGAGAAGGTTGTAGCCTTCTGAAGGTCAGCACCTACGTACTAGTATTTCAGCTAGTACAAGAGCTAAGGGGGTTGTAGCTCCCTTCCAGAAGAAGCTAGAGAACAAGAGAGGGTTGTAGCCTGCGTGCTGGTAAAGGACTACACCAGTACATTGTAAAAGAAGTTTCTTATTAAAGGAAGATAGAAACAAACTGCAGCAGGTGATTTTCACCCACATTAGGTTTCCACCTTATATCATGGTGTTCATGTGTGCTCTTTATGTGCGATGATCTGTTCTGTTTTATTGCACCTATTGATTGTTCATATGATTAATAATGTTCTGATGCACTCATTGAAGATCAACTAATTCAATCATAAGTTTACTGGATGTACGCTAGTTGCATTTAACACAGCTACGTATATGCGCAGATATCCTTAACTGAAGTAGCATATATGAATCAGAGAATGAAAATGAAAGAGTGTTTGATTTGCTAATACGAATTCACCCCCCCCCCCTCTTAGTATTATTTCCAACAATTTTAAGTTGCCTATCAGATATGAAAATGGCACGGAATTATTAACTTCATTAAAACAGTCAACGTCCACATATATTTTAGATCATATTCATGAATGGTGACATAGACAACATTTAGTGAAAGTTTTTATTCCAGATCAAATTTTAGTAGAATGGTTCATTAAATCATTATTACCTAAAATCATTGAGGATGTGGCTAAGGTAGGAGTTGTTACTAAAGAGCAAGTAATTTCTCAGGCTCAGTACCTTGACCTCATTTATACGCAGTCAGGTACTTTACACGAAAAAATCCCTGACCTTCCGAAACAAAATCAAATAACTGTAGCTCCTTCAGGGTCTCATGCCACTGATGGTATGATTGGTTCAGTTAGTACCAAAAGCAAGAATAAATCTTTAAAGAATTCTTCTCCTATTATAACTTTACCAGATTCCCCGACAAGAGACTCTTCCGCTGAAATTCCTGCTGATATTCATGTCGTAGAATCATCTGCGGCCAAATCAAAATCCGGTGGTAAAAAGAAGGGGAAGAAGAAAAATAAACAAAACTCAAAAGAGAAATCAGATAAAACTGAATCTACTGAAGAGAAACGTAAACCTCGCTATCCTTGTCTCATTTATGACGAGGATCATTTTACAAGAGACTGCCCACATCGAGCTGAGTTTGCGAAAATCGTCAAAGGTTCTCAAATGCCTGTTGTCTTGAAGGATCCTTTTCCGAGTCAAGATAGTAAGATGATTGGTTCTTCCTCAAATGCCTTAGAAGAACCCATAATGATGATGTCTCATGTCAGGATTTCGATGCGATTGCAAGATTATGGTAGTAAAAATCCTGTTGGTGGTAAGGGAGCAGAATCTTCTAATTCAAACCCATCAACTTTAACTCCTTCTGGTTCTGATCCGCTATAGATCGAGAAACCTAACCCAGACTTAGTAATCAAACCGCCTGCTAAAGGTATACTTCAGAAGTCAGTTTTCAATCCGCATGCGAGAGCTGCTCAGAATTATAACATTGTTGAAGACTTCGCTATTTCCCCTTCAGCAATGTCAGCTTTGGAGGTGCTACAATCATGCCCAGCACAACATAAATTACTATTGTCGGTGTTGTGGAGGTAAATCCTCTCTGCAGACAGAGACGATCCTACTAGCCCAGATCGGGTCTAGCAAAAATCACACAATGCTATCACGCAAGTTCCTAATTGCAAATAAAAAGTAGATGGTGAGAACCTACTTGGATTCCAACGCTAGTGTTCGTCGAAGAGATGTCACCTTCGTTCCTTTGCTTCGGCCGGTCATGATCCACACGATCTCCATGATTAGATACCTGCACATGCAAAGAACAACATGAAAACAAGCGTAAAATCTAGTAGATGCAATTATATATCAGTCAGAAAAGATATAACTCAACATCAAACATGAAATGATGAGAGTGGAACCATAATGATAGTCATCTATTATTAATAAATAACAGAGAAGAGTACAACCAAAGTTCTGACATTGAATCCTTCTCAAGAGGGTCCAGCCAGCAAGTCTCTCAAGCATTCACCCTTGGAGGTAGATCTCCCAAAACAAAAACTCTCCCTCACACAAGTTTTACACAAGAAAGAAACACTTCAGAACCTTCCTTAAGCTCTCTAGCAATCCCACACTTGTCACACCAACTACCTATCAAGTTCACACACTAGCAGCAACACCCCAAGCACTATCAATTCCAAACTATCCGAAACTAGCTACTCATGGCAATGGTAGAGGCATAAATAGGAGAAGGAGTCTCCACAAATGGTGGGAGGATGAGCTTATCTCCAAGGAAGGTGGCTCAAATAACGAAACAGACATGCCAGAGAAGGGAGGGCGACATTTACAAGGCCAACAACTAGGTCTAGAGTCATCTGGAAGGCCGGCTGTTAAAACAAACTCGCCCAAACTGGATCAGCGCAGGTCCATAACTACACTGGAGCGCTGACATCGCAGTTGAATAACAAAGAAGGTCATGTCAGCGCGATCAGATAAGAAAAATAGACGCACTGTCACATCCAATGCGGGAAACCCGTGTTCTTCCACGCTGGCACCACATTCCATCTGTTATGAAGCGCTCGTCAGCGCGTTTATCTTGACAACAGTCGCGCTGACAGCAAAAACTTTGGCAAAGTGGGTCATTTGGAAACATTAGAGAGGATGAGCATGATTAACTTGGACTCATGACATAGTAGGAAGACTGACAGGGAGACACTGAAAAATTACTGTGTAACAGTTGGCTATAGGAGCTGTTGATATTCAGGATTCAAACCCTATAATATTCGATTTAGAGAATAGTACACCGCTCCTACCTCATCAAATGGCTTTCCAGATTCCAATGTTAGTCAAAAACAGACCTTGCTTTAGGACTGTAATTGATGAGGGAGCTTCTACGTGTATTATTTCGATCCAGTGTTGGAGATCACTTGGTTCTCCTACACTCAATCAATCCCAAATGATTCTAAAGGCTTTTTATGGCCGTGGGTTTCATCCTTTTGGCGTTTTACAGGATCTACCTATAGGAGTTGAAAGCATAACTGTTAATCTAGATGTGGAAGTGGTTGATGCCCCTCTAGATTACAACCTTCTCTTGGGTCGTAGTTGGTCTTATGCTATTACTGTTGTTGTTTCATCGATCTTTCAGCTTATCAAGTTTCCTCATAATTGAAATATCGTAACCATAGACCAGCTGACTTATTTTTCATCTGACCCAGCCTCTTCTGAAAGTATCCAACATGTTGGCTAAACAACTATCCCTTACAAGGATGTTGGGGTAGGATTGATTAAAGATTCTGGTTTACTAGGAACATTTTCCTTTCCTCCTCCTAACGTATCACCTTCTACTACAACTATTCATATGATTTCATCAAACACTATTTCTTTTGATGATCCTTGGATCGTACCTTCCAAGTCTGAGGCGGATTCATTTGCTGATGCAATGCCTTTGAGTCCCTATGAAATTTCGTATCAGGCTGTACAGTCATTTTCTGACCCTTGTTCAACCGAAACTGATCCAAAGAATGTGGTCCATGGAGAATCACTTTCAATATCAACCTCAGCTTCAACAACTTTTTCTAAGCTTGTTCATACTGATGAGCAGATTCGTGAACTTTTGTCTGTTGATGATTTACCATGGGAATATCTTCATCATCGATCTTCGTTTTTACCTGAGCTTGATCATTTTTAAAATGATTTTTTTAATCTATTTTTACTACTGATTATGTCAAAGAACCACAGAATCCATTGCAACATCCTGATTCTGAGTTAAGTTTGGGAAATATTTCTCGAACGGTTCCTATTGACATTTCAGTTAAACCTGGAATTATTGAAAACATTCATATAGGTGCTTCCTGTACGAACAATGAACTTCAAACTTATAAAGCCCTATTTCAAGAATTCCACAACGTGTTTGCCTGGTCATATGAAGAAATGCCAAGAATCGATCCATCAATTGTTGTCCATGAAATTAAAATTTACCCAGATGCTAAACCTATCTGACAACGTTTGCGTCAGATACATCTGCGAAAAGCTGCTGCTATTAAAGATGAAGTTGAGAAATTACTTCGAGCAGGTTTCATTTATCTAATTTCTTTAACGGATTGGGTATTGAATATTGTTCCTGTTAACAAAAAGCAAGGAATGATAAGGATATGTATCGATTATAGGGATATTAATCGAGCTTGTCATAAAGACAATTATCCAACCCCCTATATCGATCAAATCATTAATGATTGTGCAGGCAGTGAAATATTCTCCTTTATGGATGGTTTTTTCGGTTACAATCAAATCAACATACTCCCTGCTAATCAACCAAAAACGACTTTCATTTGTCCATGGAGGACATTTTCTTATTGAAAAATGCCTTTTGGATTGAAGAACACCGGAGCAACTTTTCAAAGAGCTATGTCTTATTCATCTCATGACATCAAGCACATTATGCAGCCTTATCTCGATGATTTACCTACCCATTCATTACGTAGAGCTGATCATCTCATTCATTTATGAGAAATCTTTATGAGATGTAGGCATTATCGAATTAGGCTGAATCCACACAAATGTGTTTTCTATATAGAAATGGGTTGTTTATTGGGATTTGTTGTTTCGAAAGCCAACATTCGTGTCGATCCCTCGAAGGTTGAAGCTATTGTCAAATTACCTCCTCCTTCGACTCTTTGCCAACTCCAAAGTTTGCAAGGGAAAACAAACTTTTAACATCGTTTCATTCCTAACTACGCTGAGATAATAAAGGGTTTTACCAGGTTGTTGAAACAGAATACTCCATTCTTTTGGGATGAGATAGCTGACAAATCTTTTGATGCACTTAAACCCACGTTGACCCATGCACTGTTATTGCATCCTCCCAACTACAACCAGGATTACTTCTTGTACCTCGCTGCTTCTCGTTCCACCATTGGGATGGTTTTAGTTCAGGAAGATGAATTCAACAGTGAACATGTGATTTACTGTCTCAGTTGAACTCTGAATCTGACTGAGCTTAAATATTCGCATGTGCAGAAATTGGCCTTGGCAGCTGTTCAAGCTGTCTAAAGATTTCATCATTACATCTTATTACGCAAAACTATAGTAATTTTTGACTGTAACCCTATGATCTATATTTTGACAAAACAATTGCTAGGGGGAAAGTATTCCAAATGGATAGTTATCCTGTAGGAATTTGACTTGGAATTTGAAAAATCCAAGGCAAAGAAATCTTTGGTTTTTGTGGAACTGATGTGTGATTTCCCGCGTGCTAATATTGAAACTGTGGCGGAAGAGCCCATTGCGGATGAATCCTTGTTTCTTATTAGTACTCTCGATCCATGGTATGGAGATATCATTGTTTATCTCCAAACCCAATCTTTTTGACCTAAAATTTCACGATCTCAGCGACGGAAAATATGTTTCCAATCCCAACAATACAATATTATTTGTGATACACTCTATCATCGTGGCGCGGATTTTGTTTTCTGACGTTGTTTAACTCATGAAGAAGCTAAAAAGGTTCTTAATGACTGTCACTCTGGAGCATGTGGCGATCATATGTCACAGCCCAAAAGATATTGCGCGCTGGTTATTTATAGCCATCTTTATTTAAAGATTGTATCTATGCGGTTCGGAAATGCCACAATTATCAAATTTTTTATCGTAAGATGCATGCTCCACCTGATCCTCTCCACCCTATAATTGCTGTCGGTCCTTTTGCAAAGTGGGGTTTCGATTTTATTACATGTAACTCTCACTCGGCCTGGGGGCATGCGTATATCATCCTTGCGGTAGATTATTTTACTAAGTGGGCCGAGGCGATGCCTACATTTTAGGAGATGGAAAAATTGCTGCAATTTTCATTTTCAATCATATAATTGCTAGATTCGGTGTTCCTCAAGTGATTATTACTGATCATGGGAGTCATTTTTGAAACATCATGATGACTGAACTAACAGATCAACTTGGCCTGTGTCACGATAGTTCTACTCCATATTACCCATAGGCTAATGGTCTGGTTGAAGCCATCAATAAAGTTCTAGTCACTATGATCCGATGAGTCATTGGTATTCACAGGTTGAATTGGCATAACATGTTATTTTCAGCACTTTGGGCATATCGAACCTCAGTAAAATCATCAACTGGTTTCACTCCTTTTCAACTGGTTTATGGTTTGGAAGCAGTGTTGCCCATTGAATGCAAAATTTTGTCATTGCAAATAGCCATAGAATTACTCCCAGCCACTTCCGAAGAGGAGAAATGTTTGTTGTACTTAGATCAGCTAGATGAGAATTGACGTGACATTGCATTAACAATCGAAACTCATGCCAAACGAATAAAAGTTCAGTATGATCGAAATGTTACACCTCGTAATTTTTCGGAAGGAGACATAGTCTTACTTGTTACACAAAATATTGTCACCCTGAATATTTGCAGTCAGTATGGGTATATCATCATTCATATTGTCCTCCTAAGCAAGTCTCAGACCTCAGCGCTTCGTGTCAAGCTTTGAAAATGAGAGAAAGACCTTAAAAATCAATAAACCTCTGGTTCCACACTTTCTCTCACTATTGCCTGCGGTCCCGCACCCCCTATTCATATTACCTGCGGACCTGCCCGCTCTGTCTCTAAAGGAGTGGGTGCGGACCCCTGTGAAAGTCAAAAAGGCGCAAGTTTATTCTAAAAAACTCAATTTGGGTTAATTCTAGATGATTCTAGAAGGAATTTTGACGTGGATGGTTCGCTCTTAGGTGGTTCATGCATCCCAAAAGAGAAGGAGCTAATCCCTTGATGAGAGGAGCTATCCCTTTGAAGGAGGGATTTCTCCCTTTGAAAGTGGACCTAGTAACTTCCCTCTATTGCACTATAAATTAAAGCATTGGGCTGGTTGCTAGGGAGGTTAGAAGCTAAATATTTTTTAGGGTAAATGCTGGTGGAATTGAGACTTCCTAGTTAATCTTGAGAGGAGAGATTGCACACCTTTTGGCTTCATTGGAAAGAGAGTGAAACTTGTCAAAGTAGAGGAGACTTCTTGTTGGACCCTGGGAGGAGCTTGTACAACACCAAGGCATAGGTTGTAAAGTTCTTCTTTGATTTGAATTAATACAATCAAATTCATTTTTCTCAACAAATTGTCTTATGTCATTTGTTTCATGAATTCCTTGATCATCATGATAAGTATGCTTTATGATATTGGCATTTTAGGTGCTATTTAATTTGTGTGCTTGTTTGTGTTTGGATATTCGCTACAAGGGGCTCATTTGGATCAAAGGAGCGAGGCTTCCACAAACTTGCATTGGACCCAGGGTAGGCCTAAAACACTTGTTTGCCTTTGTTTATAAATTTCATATTTAGAGAAAGATAGTTTTTGATTGGCTTGCTTGTCACTAGATATCATTAGATACTAGGGAGCTCAGTCTTGTCCGCAAGAACGACTCATTCCGTGTGACAAAATGGCGACTCCGCTGGGGAGCTTGATTTCTTGATTTGCTTTACTTTGACTTGAGAAACTCTGTTTTTGTTTCTTTTTTTGGCTTGTTGTGTGTGGAATTGGGTAGATTTAGTAGATCTTGGATTATTTTTTTCTTTTCATAACTTTGGGAGAGGACCAAATCCTAGGCTTGCAACACAGTGCGGACCTATCCACACTTTTGCTTTTCACACAGAGTGGTACCGCACCTGTGTGAACTACGGGCCTGCAGACCCTGCTAAAATTTTGAAAAACTTAAGATTTTCACATTCAATCAGCTTAGGATTTGTTTAGGTGTTGTTATCCCCTGCCCAGACTTGCATGTGACTTGTCAGGAACTTTTCTTAGGTTAATTCTATTGGTGTTAGGGTTTTATGTGAAATTCCTAGAAGTTTTGGTTGTCGGGCTTGATTTTCATTTTGGTCTTTTAGTAGCTCAAAGCTTAGAAGCCTTAGAAGCCTTAGATCACCTTGGATTTTACCGGCCTTCTTATGAGTCTAACCATTTGCAAAATCTACCTTTGTTGAGGAATCCATCTTGTGTTTCTCATTGCAAAACTTCGAAAAGACTTGTGTTAAAAGTTTGGATTTCATTTTTAGAAAAGAAAACAAAAATTGGTTGTTTTTTGACTGATTTGTGATTCTAGAGAAATTAGTCCTTAGTTTGCTTATAGCTAAGTAAAACATCCTTGGAAAGAAATATTGTAAGCTTTTACTTCAAATAGTTCTTAGAATTTATAGATCTCAAGATTATATTTTTCCATAGTTTTGAGTGTTTTATAAAAATAAAAAAATCTCTTTTGGAAAAACGTTTGTTTTTGTAGTATTTGAGTGTTTGAAAGAAAAGGGAAATTTTTGTGAATATAACTAGTTGTCTCGTTTTTGAGTGCATTGGAAAAGACAAAAAGCTCTTCTTTTGATTTGTTTGTTAAGAAAGATTTGTGTTTACAAGCATTTGCATTCTCAAATTCTTTCCTAGCTAGAAATTCATTGAAGGGAAAAGGTTGCTTATCATCTTAAGTGCATTTTTTAGTGATTTCGAGTCGAGTCTTCACACCATAAGTTTCATCTCCGCACCTCTTGACTTAAACAAAAACCAATAAAAATAACGCTTAAAGTAAAATCTATCTAGTAGTCTTTTTATTTCTAGGGCTCTATTACACCAACATAGCTTAGGCTAGTGTCTTGGAGTAGGGAGTAATTAACTCTCAAAGATAGTAAAACAAACAAGTAGCTGTATCTTGCGGTAGGAAAAAAATCCAATTGTTACATCTATGCTCTGGGAAAGCTCCTCTTAAAGGAGAAGCATGAGATCATGTCCGAACCAATGTGGGAATCAATCATTCCTCATTGGGAACGACGCCAGATATTCACGTATTAAAAACTACAAACCTCGGATTAACCATGGTCGAGGAGCCTGGGGTCACTAGTTGGTAAACCTTGGATTATCTCAAGGAGCCTTCAAGGGGATTGAGCTTGTTACTCTGCCCTTGCGTGCGTATCGGATCGTAGACTATTCCCCCAGGTATATTTGTTTCCGTTGGTAACCATAGTGACCATATTCTATAGGATTCTTCCTAAGGTGACGATGGAGGGAAGATCCCACTGTACCTGGAACAGACGTCGGCTAGACTCACTTGGATTTTCTGGGGGGTTCTCTTCACTCGAGACGGTTTAGTGGAGGAGCTTGTGCCAGTCTATTCATTAAGCAGGTTGCCAGGGTAACTGTTCCAACCGCCATTTCTATATTGAACTCTGTGACATTGGATTTCATCACCAACTAATGTTTTCAGTACGGAAAGTTACTATTTGTGTGTGGTTTGATCTCCTAGATTCTTTAGGCATGTGATTCAATTTGGTTGGTTCTTTACAGGCTTTAGGTGGTTTTCATTGAGATTTTTCTTTGTTTGTGTGTGAAGTAGTTAAAATGTTTAATCGTGGCTGAATTACCGAGGAAGTCCCGTAGACTTCGGGGCCAACCTCCTGAGTTTTAACGAGCCAGCCTGAAGGGTTACAAGCCCTTGTAACTCCTAGAGACAGTAGAGTTGGGTTACCTGAAGAAGGAGAATCTTCTTTAGTGGTACATCCAGATTATCAAGCTTTAGTAGCAGATTATAATCCACAATCTGTTTCTGTTTCTGAAGTTACTGGTAGTTTTTCATCTACTAGTGATTTAGGTGAGGAACCTGAAATATCTGAACCTGAAACTGAATTCGCTGCTACTCCAACATCAGGATTTACCTCTCCAACTTCTAGTGGTCCTGGTTCTCCCAGGGTAGAAAGAATAATTACCCAAAATCTTCCTTCTGGACTTATAGCTATTGAATAACTTGTTATTCTGGAAGGAGAAGGTATCCTTATCCCTGAAAATCAACCTATTATAGAAATTAGGGAGCGTGAAACGATTTTTTACAGTCCACCTAGGAGTAGTGCTTGGTATCTTTCATTAACCAATATTTTGGAAAACCCGGGACTAAGTTTTTCACCACCTCGTATTCCTTTTCACCCAACACCTAGGGGTTACTATCCTCCGTTAAATATGTCAAGACAGTCGTCAATGTTTTCTCAATCTCCAGAAACCTTTTTGTACGGCGGTCCTTCTGTTCCCTCTGGGTATCAGTCACTTACTAGTACATTTTAAGGAGCATCTCCTCAACCTATTGAACAAGGGTTATTAACTGGAAATAATGGAACTAAGCCGTTGAGTGTAGAAGATATTATCATAGTTTCAGGTACTATTCCTAATCCTCAACCTCAAGGTGGCCAGTTACCGCCTGGGGGGCAGCCTCAAAATCCTCAATTATTGCCTGGGGGGCAACCTTAAGGTACCCAATTTGCACCTGGGGGGCAACCTCAAGGACAGTACATACCTACGGGACAGTACGTTCCTCAAGGTCAACCCCAGACTCAATATGTACCTCAAGGTCAACCCCAGTATCAATATGTACCTCCAGGTCAACCCCAGTATCAGTACGTGCCTCAAGGTTATCAACCTCAAGGTAAGTACCCAACCCAAGGTTACCAACCACCTTTCGGTCAATCATATGTTCAAGGAGATGGAAATGTACTGTTGAATTATCAACCCTACCCTCAACCCAGTTATGGTCCTCAATCTTCTCAACCTATTATGGGTCTGTACCCTGGAATGAACTTAGTGTGGGATCCATCTCAAACTCAATAGGTCTTGCAACCGAATGTACAGTTGTCATCTCAAACTAGAAAACCCTTGGTTTCTGGTTCACCCCAGCAGCCTGTCCAGTCTACTATTCAAACTTCTGCACCTTCTGTAGTTTCTCAACCTGGGCCTAGTACGCCTCGTACTCCGCCTCAAACGGCTGCTGCAACTGCTGCAACATCTGTTCAATCTACCCACCTACTTCTGGAGTATCGACAGCTCCGGTTTCTACTGTTCCTGTATCAAATCCTCAGACATCCTTACCTCAGTCTGGATCCACAATTCAAACTTCGGTTTAGATGCCTGTAGGACAACCTGGTCCAAGTACGGTTGTCACAAGTCAACCTTAATTTACTTATCAACCATACCAGGGACAGTACCAATTTGGTCCTGTTGTGCAGCAGCTAGTCTATCAGTATCAACCATACCCTGGGTATACATATCAACAACCTCAAAAACCCCAGTACGGTCCGGTTAATCCTAGTTTTCCGGGAGGATATAATATCCCAAATGCAATTCCAATTCCTAGTTATCTTGGATATCCTCCTCCTGGGGCTGGTTTCATGACCTAGAGTTTTAGGGACCGTAATCGTCAGTTACCATTTATTGCAACTTTGGACTTGCCTGACTTGTCGCGCCTTACGAACGATCCAATTAACTATCTTCCGTTTTGGCTGCCAATGCCGAATAATTTGCCTAGTGATATTCCTAAGTTTGAAGGCAAATCAGGAGAGGACCCGTCGAACCATGTGATGACTTATCACCTCTGGTGTGCGTCTAATTCCATTTCAGATGATTCAATCCGTTTAAGTCTTTTCCAGCGCACTCTAGTTGGTCTTGCACCCAAGTGGTACATTGAGTTACCGCGAGCTACTTTTTATAACTTTAGCCAGTTAGCTACTTCGTTTTTAACTCATTTTCAGTTGCCAGTCAGATATGACAATGGCACGAAATTATTAACTTCATTAAAGGAGTCAACATCCACTTACATTTCAGATCACATTCATGAATGGAGACGTCGACGGCGTTTAGTGAAGGTTTTTATTCCGGATCAGATCTTAGCTGAATGGTTTGTAAAATATTTATTGCCAAAGATCACTGAGGATGTAGCTAAGGCCGGAGTTGTTACTGAGGAGCAAGTAATTGTTCAAGCTCAGTACCTTGAATTAGTTTATACGCAGTCAGGTACGTTACACGAGAAAATCCCCTATCTTCCTAAGCAAAATCAAATCACTGCAGCTCCTTCAGGGTCTCATGCCGCTGATGGTATGATTGGTACAGTTAATACCAAAAGTAAGAAGAAATATTCCAAGAATTCTTCTCCTATCATAACTTTACTAGATTCCCCAATAAGAGATTCTTCCGCGGAAATTTCCGCCGATATTCATGTTGTAGAGTCATCTACAGCCAAATCAAAATCTGGCGGTAAGAAGAAAGGGAAGAAGAAAAATAAAACAGATAAAAATTCGAAAGAGAAACCAGAAAAAGCGGAATCAAATGATGAGAAACACAAACCTCTTTATTCTTTTCTCATTTGTGATGAAGAGCATTTTACAAGAGACTGCCCTCATCGTCTAGAGGTTGTGAAGATTGTCAAAGGTTCCCAAACGCCTGCTGTTTTGAAGGATCCTTTTCCAAGTCAAGACACTAAGATGATAGGTTCTTCCTCAAATGCCTCCGAAGAACCCATAATGATGATGTCCCATGTTAGGATTGTGACTCGATCACATGATTATGGAAGTAAAAGTCCTGTTGATGGTAAAGAAGCAGAATCTTCTCATTCGAATCCATCAACTTCAACTCCCAGTTCCGATCCACTACAGATCGAGAAACCTAACCCAGACTTAGTAATCAAACCGCCCGCCAAGAGTATACTTCGAAAGTTAGCTTTTAATCCACATGTGAGAGTGGCTCAGAACTATAACATTGTTGAAGATTTAGCTGTTTCACCTTTAGCAATGTTGGCTTTGGAAGTGCTGCAATCATGTCCAACACAGTGTAAATTACTATTGTCGGCTATAGGAGTTGTTGACGTTTAGGACTCGAACCTTATAATTTTCGATCTAGAAAATAGTACACCACACCTACCTCATCAAATGGCTTTCCAGATCCCACTGTTAGTAAAAAAGAGACCTTGTTACAGGACTGTGATTGATGAGGGAGCCTCAACGTGTATTATGTCGATACAGTGTTGGAGATCACTTGGTTCTCCTTCGCTAAATCAATCCCTGACAATTCTAAAGGCCTTTGATGGTCGTGGGTTTCATCCTTTTGGCATTCTACAGGATTTACCTATAAGGGTTGAAGGCAAAACTGTTAATCTAGATGTGGAAGTGGTTGATGCCCCTCTAGATTACAACCTTCTCTTGGGTCGTAGTTGGTCTTACGCTATGACAGCTGTCGTTTCATCGGTATTTCAGCTTATAAAGTTCTCTCATAATGGAAATATCGTAACTATAGACCGCTTGACTTACTTTTCATCCAACCCAGCCTCTTCTAAAAGTATTTATCATGTCAGCAAAACAACTATCCCGTATAAGGATGTTGGAGTAGGACTAGTTAAAGATTCTGGTTTACTAGGAACTTTTCCTTTTCCTCCTATCAACGCATCGTCTTCTACTGCAACCATTCATATGATTTCGTCAGACACCATTGTTTATGATGATCCTTGGATCGTACCTTCCGAATCCGAGATAGACTCATTTGGTGATTTTATGCCTTTGAGTCCATATGAAATTGCGTATTAGGCCGTGCAGTTGTTTTCTGACCCATCTTCAACCAAAATTGACTTAATGAATGTGGTCCATGAGGAATCACTTTCAACATCAAACTCAGATTCAACAACATTTTCTGAACTTGTTCACACTGATGAGCAAATTCATGAAATTCTATGTGTCGATGATTTACCATGGAAAGATCTTCATCATAGATCTTCGTATTTACCGAGAGCGATCGTTTTGAAAATGATTTTTCATCTATTTTTACGACTGAATATGTCAAGGAACCTTAGAATCCAATGAAAAATCATGATTCAGAGTTAAATTTTAAAAACATTTCTCGAACTATTCCTATTGATATTTTGGTTAAGCCTGGAATTGTTGAAAACATTCATATAGGTGCCTCCTGTACAGAAGATGAAATTCAAACATAGAAGGCCCTATTTCAATAATTCCGCGACGTGTTTGCCTGGTCATATGAGGAAATTCCAGGAATTGACCCTGCAATTGTTGTTCATGAAATCAAAACTTACCCGGATGCTAAACCCATCCGGAAACGTCTACATCAGATCCACCCGAGAAAAGCTGCTGCTATTAAAGCAGAAGTTGAAAAATTACTCAAAGCAGGTTTCATTTATCTGATTCTACAACGGATTGGGTATCAAATATTGTTCCTGTTAACAAAAAGCAAGGGACAATAAGAATATGTATCGATTATAGGGACATTAATCGAGCCTGTCCAGAAGACAATTACCCAACTCCCTATATCGATCAAATCATTGATGATTGTGCCGGCAGTGAAATATTCTCCTTCATGTATGGTTTTTCCGGATACAATCAAATCAATATTCTACCTGCTGATCAACCAAAAACGACTTTCATTTTTCCATGGGGGACGCTTGCTTATTGCAAATTAACTTTTGGGCTAAAGAACGTCGGGGCAACTTTTCAAAGGGCCATGTATTATGTGTTTCATGACATCAAGTACACTGTGCAACCCTATCTTGATGATTTACCTGCTCATTCATTACATCAAGCTGATCATCTCATCCATTTACGAGCAATCTTCATGAGGTGTAGGAATTATTGGATTAGGTTGAATCCACACAAGTGTGTTTTCTGTATAGAAATGGGTCGGTTACTAGGGTTTGTTGTTTCAAAGGCCGGCATTCGCGTCGATCCCTAAAAGGTTGAAGCTATTGTCAAATTGCCTCCTCCTTCGAGTCTTCGCCAACTTCAAAGTTTGCAAGGGAAAGCAAAATTTTTACGTCGATTCGTTCCTAACTACGCCGAGATCACAAAGGGTTTTACCTGGTTGTTGAAACAGAATACTCCATTCTTCTGGGACGAGATAGCTGATAAATCTTTTGATGCACTAAAACACGCATTGACCCATGCACTGTTATTGCATCCTCCCAACTACAACCAGGACTACTTCTTGTATCTCGCCGCCTCGCATTCCACCATCGGAATGGTGTTAGTTCAAGAAGATGAATTCGGTACTGAACATGTGATATATTACCTTAGTCAAACTTTAAATCCAACTGAGCTAAAATACTCACATGTGGAGAAATTGGCATTAGCAGCTGTTCAAGCTGTCCAACGTTTTCGTCATTACATTTTACTACGTAAAACTACAGTAATTTCTGATTGCAACCCTATGATCTATATTTTGACCAAACAATTTCTAGGGGGCAAGTACTCCAAATGGATTGTGATCCTGCAGGAGTTCGAATTGGAATTTGAAAAGTCTAAGTTGAAGAAATCTTTAGTTTTTGCGGAGTTAATGTGTGACTTCCCGCGTGTTGACACGGAAACTGTGGCAGAGGAGCCCATTGCGGACGAATCCTTGTTTCTAATCAACACTTTAGATCCATGGTATGGGGATATCATCGTTTATATCCAGACCCAATCCTTTTGGCTAGAAATTTCAAGGTCAGAATGTCGAAAAATACGATTCCAGTCCCAACAATTCAAATTATTAGAGATACTCTTTATCGTCGTGGGGCAGACTCTGTTTTTTAACGTTGTTTAACTCATGAGGAAGCTGAAAGGGTTCTAAATGACTGTCACTCTGGAGCGTGTGGCGGTCATATGTCTGGGTATGCCACAGCCCAAAAGATATTGCACGCTGGCTACTTCTGGTTGTCTTTGTTTAAAGATTGTATTAACGCGATCCGAAAATGCCAGAATTGCCAAATTTTTGATCAAAAGATGCGCGCTCCACCTGCTCCTCTCCACCCTATAATTGTCATCGGTCCTTTTGAAAAATGGGGTATCGATTTTATTACATGTATCCCTCACTCAGCCGGGGGGCATGTGTATATCATCCTTGCGGTAGATTATTTTACCAAGTGGGCCGAGGCGATGGCTACATTTGAGGCAGACGGCAAAACAACTGCGATTTTCGTGTTCAATCATATAATTGCTAGGTTTGGTGTTCCACAAGTGATTATCACTGATCATGGGTGTCATTTTCGAAACGTTATGATGACTGAACTTACAGGCCATCTTGGCTTGCGTCACGATAGTTCAACTCCATATTATCCATAAGCTAATGGTCTGGTTGAATCCATCAACAAAGTTCTAGTCATCATGATCTGACGAATAATTGGGATTCATAGGTCGAATTGGCATAACATGCTATTTTCAGCGCTTTGGGCGTATCGAACCTCAGTAAAAACGTCAACAGGGTTCACTCCTTTCCAACTAGTTTATGGTATGGAAGCTGTGTTACCCATTGGATGCGAAATCCTGTCATTGTAAATGGCCATCGAGTTACTTCCAACCACTTATGAAGAGGAAAAACATTTTTTATACTTGGCTCAGCTAGATGAGAATCAACGTGATGTTGCATTAGCGATCGAAACTCATGCCAAACATATTAAAGCTCAGTATGATCGAAATGTTACCCCTCGAAATTTTTTGGAAGGAGACCTAGTCTTATTGTACGATCATGCAAATGATAAATTAGGCGCTGGAAAATTCATACCTATGTGGCATGGTCCTTATGTTGTCAAGCGAAAGCTAGCAAAAGGGGCCTATGAATTGGTAGACTTTGACGGGGTCTCTTTAGGTAAACCCAGAAATGGTCTTTACCTGAAGAGGTATTATGCTTAAAAATGGGTGTGGAGATTTTTAGTTAGGTTAGTTTTCTTTCTAGCTGGTGTGTTTTAGTTTAAAAAGTGTGCTTAGCTTAGAGAGTGTTTTTTGTCATTATTCCTGCTTATCTTGGTTTTACTCTTGATATTGCAGATGTCGACGCCTCTCCAAACATACATTGGTTTTGCTGATGGTGCTTGTCGTAATACACGGAACATTTCTTCCGCAGCTTGGGTTATTTATTCACCCTATGACGAGTTGGTATCTATGCATGGGGTAAGCCTCAGTCAAACAACGAACAACATTGCCGAGTATAGTGCAGTGATTGAGTTATTATCTAAATCTATTTCATTTGGGATTCGGAGTTTGATAGTGAGGTTAGATTCTAAACTCATTGTATTACAGCTTAATAGAGTATATGCCATTAGAAATCCAGTGTTATTAAGATTATTTTTGAGAGTGCGTCTCTTGGAACATGAATTTGATTATATTGAATATAAACATATTCCAAGATATTTAAATACATTAGCAGAAGCAATTGCTTCTCGAATGTTAAGTAGACATTTGCAATAATCATACAAGTAAATTAAAAAACATTCCATAACATGTTTTACAACATAAGTCGATAATAGTGATATAGTATAATATAGGAGTGTGTCAAAATATATATCGTCCTCGATCATAGGTTGAAAAACACCTTATGATCGGCAAAATGATAGTGCAAAAAGCAAAAATGTCATATGTGTCTATAATAGGCGATCATCCTATCACTGGTGATGATCTTGATAAGAAACCATTGTATGGGCCACCTTACAAAAGTACCTCCTGAAAGGTCCTGGGACCCCAATCACATAGCGCTAAAGTCAAAGAGGAATGTCATCTATGCCGGTCTTCGGAATGTCTCCTGTCAAATGCTCTCGATGGCTCTCCAATTCGGCCAAGGTCTATGTTGATTCATCCTGTGGGACTGGTGCCGCTGTAGCTGGTTGTTTCCTCTTGTAGGGCCGGAGAGTGGCTGGTCACCGTGGACCCACATCTACATTTGAAACTTTTACTATCAATTTTGGGACAAGATAAAAACAAAAAAAAATTAAATTAGGAAAATGTTGAAAATGATTTTACCTGAGTCATCCCATTGCTCTCCTGGTGGTAGAGCCATGTCTAGGTCACCGCAAAAATCTACCCCAGCGTAAGGAAAGTCCTGAATAGCAAAAACCTGGTTTTCCAACCAATGGAAATACTCAGGTGTAAATCGAACGACCTCTGTCCCCTCGTCAGGATGACGGGCCATAACTGCAACCCATCGCATCAATTTGGGCTCTCGAGGAAGTCTAGCTCCATCAGTGAGGTGCTACGGGACCAACATTGGGACCCTCTCTAGACCAAAGCTCATGACTAAAGCATCATATCCAAAAGTCTTCAGTTGTCCGTTCTTGGCTCTAGTTAGTTGGCCTTTTATATTATTCAACACAACATCGCACCAGTTGAAGATGGTGCCTCGAAAGCAGTCAACTGCCATCCGCATCTGGGATCCAGTGGCTACATGTAGTACTGCACTCCCACAGAGCCTGGTAATAGTAAATGCTATTACCTTGAGTTCAGGAAGGGATATGGTTTTGATATCTATCCCTTTGTCTCTAGTCTGGTTGTTACAAAACTCTAGCCAGAGGCTATCGACAGACTGGCCACTAGCCTAGTCCTGAATAGAGTCAAGTGTTCACCTCTCCTAGGAAAACTAGTCAAAAAGTATATGTCTGTCGGCTCCATTTCGAGCTGGTGACGACCAATGAAGAAGCACTGGTCCTGTATGCTCCACCTGTCTACCAGCCACTACAAAAAGTCCACCTGGGCCCTCATGCCAGGTATGGCCCAGAATTTGTATAAGCCGCATGCCTTCAATGCATCAATCGAAGGTTGATCATTTATCGTGACAAGATCTACATCCTCATGCTCCCATTCTCGCCAATCAAGCATGATGTATACTCTACATTAAAAAAAAAGGCGAATTAGAATATGTAAAATTGAAATTTTTGGGTGAAATTTGAGTTTGTTATGTTTAAGAAACCTTTGTGTGGGGTACGCACCCTCTCTATTAGAGACAGTGCGTGGGTCCGCATGTTTCCTTAAGGGCAGGTGCAGACCCCCAAATTTTTTCCTTGTGCGAAAAAGTCAGGGTCCACGGATCCCCTGTGTTATACCTGCGGACCCCCGCACGTGGGTTTTTTGACCTAAAGCTCCTAAAAAATGAAATGAAACCTTAAAAATCAATTTGAAATGGATGAAATTAAAGAGTAGGATGATGTAGATTACCTGGAGGAGATGGCGCTCAATTCCAACGGACGGATTTTCCACAATCTTCACGGGAAGTTTCTGACCAAAAGCTCTATTTTCTCACCCAAAACTCAAAGGGTAAAAATGAATTTATGAAAGCCCTTTTTATAAGTTTTTTTAATAAATGAGTTGTTAATTCGTTGATGTTTCACTTTAGAAAGGTAACTTTTGTGGCATTTTTATCCATTTTAAATAGGTATGAGTAATGTTTGAGTTTTTGTTCAGGATAATGGATTTTTCAAGCGAAATCGCTAATTTTCGACAAAAAAACATTAGAGTCACCTTTAAGCTCTTTTCTGACTCCTAAAACATGAAAAGATCGCCAAGTTTTTCTTTTTAAACTCGTTAAAATATAACAAAAAGGATGGTCCACCTACAGCTCTTTTTCTGACCTTAAAAACATGAAAAGATTGCCGGATTTTTGTCGTTTCAAATTCGATATTGGTTATAAAACAACATGTCATTGATCGCTTTTTTACTTTTTCGGATCAGAGGCACTAATTACGAAAAGTACTCCTTGGTCGCAATGATCAAGCGGTTCTCTCAAGTATTATTTTATACTTTTTCGAGCTTGGAAGACACAAATTTACGACAAAGGTCAACCATGGAGTCTTCTTAATTTTTTTCAGACTCTCTAAAATTGAAAAATGCCGAGTTTCTCCTCTATTGGACTCGTTAAAATTTAACAGTAAAGGACTTGTTCAATTACAAACAGGAACGGCCACTCCTTCTTAGGGTTCGAATTTAAACTAAGTTGGACTCATCCGAAGGATGAGCTTATAATCAAACAGATGTTATCCTCCTCAAGCTTGTCAAAAATAAAGAGGTACTTGCCAGAAATGGTGAGGGAAAATAGAGAAAAATGAACCTGTTTGTCATACTTTGTAACCACTCTTGAACACGGCACTTTTATTCACGTGGGTTGGGAAATCCTTTGCCTAACAGTTGATCAAACCATATTGAAAGTCTTCAGCCGGTTTCTAGGTATTAACTTTGGGTCAATTGTCACCAAACCATCTGCTGTGTCATTATGAGTTCAAGAGGTCAGTGCAAATAAGCCATTCATCTGCAAAATATCTGTCATCCATTTTGACCATCCCTGAGTCAGTCATTGCAACTAAATTTCTTCAAACTTGATCTATGATTTCGTGTTGTGGGCTTGCCTACGACGGATCGCTTTCTATCTACTTCAGCTCATTATCTAGAAAGATGATCTAGAAATCGTTAGTACCTTAGGATTTGCATGCCTCAATGGCAGGTTTCTCACCTTCGACGATAGGTTGCATTATTAACCTTCGATCAAAGGATTCCGTGACATGTTTGAAATCAACACATCTATTCACATCTCATGGATTGTACTGAGTACTTTGAGAGCCATTGACATTACTGGTGGTTTCTATCACACTTGTTAATAGTTTACATCATTGACTGGTAATCAAGTGGTTTCTACCATGTTCGACTTCAACACATTCATTCGCATGGATAGAATCGTACTGTTTCGGGAAGTAGAAATGAAGACCCTGGATCTAATTTCTGCCATCCAGGCTACGAAGAATTTTGTATTCATTATACTGTGGACTATTCATAAATAGATGGTTGTGTCCATACTGTTTCTACATGTGTCTGTACTTTTGATGTATTACAAGATCATTCCTATATCAGAGCAGTAGTTAGTTTTCTAGTCAGTTTTGATCTGAGTATGGAAATGCCTACCTCAGCAATGATATGATCTCATATATATATTTTGCATTGAATGTTTTTACAGGTTCCAACCGGGCTCTCCACAAGATGATCCTCGAAATGATAAAGTACTTCACTCTTTCTATATGATAAATGAAATCCTCATCTACTACAGACTTCGCACTTTAGGGGGCAATCTGTTACACAAAATATTGTCACCATGACTATTTGCAGTCAGTATAGGTCTATCATCATTCATACTATCCTCCTAAGCAAGTCTCAAACCTCAGCTCTTCATGTCAAGCTTTGAAAATGAGAGAAAGACCTTAAAAATCATTAAACCTCTGGTTCCGCACTTTCTCTCACTATTGCCTGCAGTCCCGCACCCCTTATTCATATTACCTGCGGACCTGCCCACTATGTCTCTAAAGGAGTGGGTGCGGACCCCTGTGAAAGTAAAAAAGGCGCAAGTTTATTCTAAAAAACTCACTTTGGGTTAATTCTAGATGATTCTAGAAGGCGTTTTGACGTGGATGGTTCGCTCTTAGGTGGTTCATGCATCCCAAAAGAGAAGGAGCTAATCCCTTGATGAGAGGAGCTATCCCTTTGAAGGAGGGATTTATCCCTTTGAAGGTGGACCTAGTAACTTGCCTCCATTGCACTATAAATTAAGGAATTGGGCTGGTTGCTAGGGAGTTTAGAAGCTCAACATTTTTGAGGGTGAATGCTGGTGGAATTGAGACTTCCTAGTTAAGCTTGAGAGGAAAGATCACATACCTTTTGGCTTCATTGGGAAGAGAGTGAAACTTGTCAAAATAGAGGAGACTTCTTGTTGGACCCTGGGAGGAGCTTGTACAACATCAAGGCACAGGTTGTAAAGTTCTTCTTTGATTTGAATTAATACAATCAGATTCATTTTTCTCAACAAATTGTCTTATGTCATTTGTTTCATGAATTCCTTGATCATCATGATAAGTATGCTTTATGATATTGGCTTTTCAGGTGCTATTTAATTTTTGTGCTTGTTTGTGTTTGCAGATTCGCTACAAGGGAGCTCATTTGGATCAAAGGAGTGAGGCTTCCACAAACTTGCATTGGACCCAAGGTGGGCCTAAAACACTTGTTTGCCTTTGTTTATAAATTGCATATTTAGAGAAAGATAGTTTTTGATTGGCTTTCTTGTCACTAGATATCATTAGATACTAGGGAGGTTGGTCTTGTCCACAAGAACGACTCATTCCGTGTGACATTACTATACGATCAAGCAAAAGATAAGCTAGGGGCTAGAAAATTTGTACCTATGTGGCATGGTCCTTATGTTGTTAAGCGAAAGCTGGCAAAAGGGGCCTATGAATTGGTAGATTTTGACGATGTCTCTTTGGGTAAACCCATAAATGGTCTTTATCTGAAGAGATATTATGCTTAAATCTGGGTGTGGATATTTTTGTTAGATTAGTTTCTTTCTAGCTGGTGTGTTTTAGATTAGAAATGTGTGCCTAGTTTAGAGAGTGTTTTTATCATTATTCCTGCTTATCTTGATTTTACTCTTGATATTGCAGATGTCAACGTCTCTTCAAACATACATTGGTTCCACTGATGGTGCTTTTCGTAGTACACGAAACATCTCTTCTGCAACTTGGGTTATCTATTGACCCCCTGATGAGTTGGTATCTATGCATGGGGTAAGCCTCGGTCAAACAACGAATAACATTGCAGAATATAGTGCAGTGATTGAGTTATTATCTGAATCCATCTCATTTTGGATTCAGAGTTTGATTGTTAGGTTAGATTCCGAACTCGTTGTATTACAGCTTAACAGAGTTTATGCCATTAGAAATCCAGTGTTATTAAGATTATTCTTGAGAGTCGTCTCTTGGAACTTGAATTTGACTACATTGAATATCAGCATATTCCAAGATATTTAAATACATTAGTAGATGTAGTTGCTTCTTGAATGTTAAATAGACATTTTCAATAATCAAACAGTAAATTTAAAAACATTCCTTAACATGTCATACAAGATAACCAGTAATAGTGATATATCATAGCATAGAAGTGTGTCAAATATACATCGTCTTCGACCATAGGTTGAAAAACACCTTATGATCAGCAAAAATTAATACAAAAAATAAAAAATGTCGTATGAGTCTACAAAGGCGATCATCTTATCACTGGTGATTATCACTATAAGAAACCACTGCTCGGGCCACCCTACAGAGGAACCTCCTAAAAGGTCCTGGGACCCCAATCACGTAACGCTGTAACCTAAGTGGAATATCATCTATGCTATTCTCTGGAATATATACTATCAAATGCTCTAGATGATTTTCCAATTCGGTTAGGGTCTCTGTAGATTGGTCCTGTGGGGTCGGTACTGTTGTAGCTAGGTGTATCCTCTCATAGGGCTGGAGAGCGGCTGGTCGCTGTGGACCCACATTTGCATTTGAAACTTTTTATTATCAGTTTTGGACGATTTAAAAACAAACAAAAGAATTAGTTAAAACTTAAAAAATGTTGATAATGATTTTACCTGAATTATCCCACTGCTCTCCTAGTGGAAGAGTCATGTCTGGGTCACCACGATAATCCATACCAACATATGGAAAATCCTGAATCATGAAAAGTTGGTTCTCCAACCAACAAAAATGCTCAGGTGGAAATCGAACAACCTCTGAACCCTCCTCAGGATGACGGGCCATAACTGCAACCCAACGCATTGTCTTATGCTCTCGGGAAGTTCAACCTCAACGAAAAGTTGTTGTGGGACCAACATCGGGACCCTTTCTAGACCAAAGCTCACAACTAGGAAACCATATCCAAATTTTTTTAGTTTTCTATTCTTTGCTCTAGTTAGTTGGCCTTTTACATTCGCCAACATAGCTTCACACCAGTTGAAGATGGTGCCTCGATAATAGTCTACTACTATTCACATTTGGGATCCAGTAGCTACATGCAGTGCTGCACTTCCGTAGAGTCTGGTGATAGTAAATGTAATCACTTTAAGTTCAAGATGGGAGATAGTTTTAACATCTATCTGTTTGTCCTTTGTTTTGTTATTACAAAACTCTAGTCGGAGACTAGCGACAGATTGGCCACCTGGCCTAGTCCCAAATAGAGATAATCGTTCACCTCTCTTGGGCAAACTAGTCAAGAAATAAATGTCCTCTAGCTTGATTTCAAGTTGGTGGCCACCAATAATGAAACACTGGTCCTGTATGTTCCACTTTTCTACCAGCCATTGCAAAAAGTCTACTTGGGCCCTCATGCCGGGTATGGCCCAAAATTTAAATAGTCTGCATGCTCTCAATGCATCCAATGAGGGTTGATGATTTATTGTGGCAAGGTCCACATACTCATGCTCACGTTCCCACCAAATAAGAATTTTGTATGTCCTACATTGCACAAAAGACATATTAGAACATTTTAGTTCAAAAAATTTTCAGCGGAAACGGAAAAATTGAAGTTTTAAAACCTATTTCACGGGGTCCGCACCTGCTAGTTAGGGACAGTGCATAGGTCCACACTTGTCCTAAGAAACAGGTGTGGAACTCTGAATCTTTCCTTTGTAAAAAAAAATTAGGGTCTGCAGGGTCCGCATGTTGCGCCTGCGGACCCCCACGAGCGGATTTCTAAACTAATTTTTCCCCCAAAATTCAAAATGGAAGCCTAAAAATGAAATGCAACGATTGAAATGCAAGATAAGGATGATGTGGATTACCTGGAGCTAACGATTTTCAATTCCAATGGATAGATTTTCCACAATCTTCACAGGAAGTTTCCTACCCAAAAGTTCTCTCTTCTCACTCTAAAGTCAAACGATAAAAATGAATTTACAAAAGCCCTTTTTATAAGCTTTTTTGAATAAATGAATTCTTAATTTATTTATTTTTCACTTTAAAAAGGTTACTTTTTGATGAATTTTTATTCATCTTAAATAGATATGAGTAATGTTTTGAGCTTTGTGTAGAATATTGGATTTTTCAGGGGAAATTGATCATTTTCAACAAAAAACATTCGAGTCCTCTTTAAGCTCTTTGTTGACTCATAAAATATGAAAACATTGTTGTGTTTTTCCCTTTTTAACTCGTTAAAATGGAATTAAAAGGACGATCCACTTATAGCTCTTTTCTGACTGTATAAACATGAAAATATTGCCGGGATTTTATCGTTTCAAGTTCAATATTGGTTATAAAACGACGTGTCTTTGATCACTTTTTTACTTTTTTGGATCAGGGACACTAATTATGAAAAGTACTCCTTGATCGTAATGGTCAAGCGGTTCTCTCAACTATTATTTTATACTTTTTCAGGCTTGGAAGACACAAATTTACGAAAAAGGACATCCATGGAGTTTGCTTAAGTTTTTCTTCTGACTCCCTAAAATTGAAAAACACCGAGTTTTTCCTATACTTGACTCATTAAAATTAAATAGTAAAGGACCTGTTCAATTTTAAACAGGAATGGACCACTCCTTCTTAGGGTTTGAATTTTAAACTAAGTTGGACTCATCTGAAGAATGATCTTATAACCAAGCAAATGTTATCCTCCTCAAGCTTGTCAAAAATAAAGAGCTACTTGCCAGAAATGGTGGGGGAAAAGAGAGAAAAATGAACCTGTTTGTTATACTTTGTGTTTTAGAAAAGCATATAACCACTCTTGAACACGACACTTTTTGTTCACCTGGGTTGGGAAATCCTTTGCCTAATAGTTAATCAAATCATATTGAAAGTCTTTAGCCAGCTTATGGGTATTAGCTTTGGGTCAATTGTCACCAAACTATCTGTAGTGTCATTATGTGTTCAAGAGATCAATTCAAATGAACCATTCATCTGCAAAATATCTGTCATCCATCTTGACCATCCCTGAGTTAGTCCTTGCCAAATATATTTCTTCAAACTTGATCTATGATTTCGTGTTGTGGGATTGCCTACGACGGATCGCTTTTTATCGACTTCAGCTCATTATCTAGAAAGATGATCTAGAAATCATCAGTACCTTGGAATCTGCATGCCCTAATGGCAGGTTTCTCGCCTTCGATGACAGGTTGCATCATTTACCTTTGATTAAAGGATTCTATGACATGTTCGACATCAGCTCATCTATTCACATTCCATGGACTGTACTGAGTACTTTGAGAGCCATTGACACTACTGGTGGTTTCTCTCACACTTGTTAACAGTTCACATCATTGATTGGTAATCAAGTGGTTTCTACCATGTTCGACTTCGACACATTCATTCACATGGATAGAATCATACTAGTTCGGGAAGTAGAAATCAAGACCCTGGATCTAGCTTCCACCATCCAGGCTGCGAGGAATTTTGTTATTCATTATACAGTGGACTATTCATAAACAGATGGTTGCACCCATACTGTGTCTACATATGTTTATACTTGTGATGTATTACAAAATCATTCCTGTATCAGAGCAGTTTAGTTAGTTTTCTAGTCAGTTTTGATCTGAGTATGGGAATGCCTACCTTAGCGATGATATGTTCACACACACACACACACACAGATATATATATATATATATATATATATATATATATATATATATATATATATATATATATATATATATATTGTATTGAATGTTTTTATAGGTTCTAACTAGGGTGTATATAGGATGATCCTTGAAATGATAAAGTACTTCACTCTTCTTAGATGACAAATGCTATCCTCATCTATTACAGACTTCACATTTTAGGGGGAAATCTGTTGCAAAAAATATTGTCACCATGACTTTCTGCAATCGGTGTGAGTTTATCACCACTCATACTTTCCTCCTTTGCAAGTCTTAAACCTCAGTTCTTCATGTCAAGCCTTGAAAATAAGAGAAAGCCCTTAAAAGTCTCTAAAACTTTGGTTCCACACTTCCTCTTAGAATTACCTGCGGTCCCGCACCTAATGGTCATGTCCTCTGTGTACCTGATCACTTTGTCTCTGTGTAATGGGTGTGGACCCCAGTAAAAGTAAAAAAGGCACAAGTACATTCTTAAAAACTCAGTTTGAGTCATTTTTGGAGGCTTCTAGAAGGAATCTTAAGGTGGCAAGTTCGCTCCTTTAAGGTTCATGCATCTCATACCTTAAGGAGCTAACCCCTTGAAGTGAGGAGCTTATCCCTTTGAAGGAGGTTTCTATCCCTTCATAGGTGGACCTGTAACCTCCTTCCTTTGCACTATAAAATGAAGCATTGGGCTGGTTACTGGGGAGGTTGAAAGCTGAAGATTTTTGAGGTGAAATGTTGTTGGAACTTATTCTTCCTAATTGAGCTTTTGTGAGGAAAGCTTACATACCTTGTTGATCTCATTTGGAAGAGTGTGAGGCTTGTCAAAGTAGAGGAGATTCCTGTTCCAGACCCTAGGAGGAGCTTGTACAACATCAAGCACCAAAGGTTGTAAAGTTCTTCTATTTTCATAGTTAATAAAATCAAGTTTATTTTTCTCAATAAGCTATGTTTTATGGTTTATTTCATGGATTCCTTGATCACCATGATGAATATGATTTATTATATTAGCTATGCAGGTGTTATTTGATGTGTGATTGTAGGTTCTCAAAAGGAAACTATTTCAGATGATCGAAGAATGGTTGCTACAAACTAGCGTTGGACTTAAGGTAGGTTCTAAAAAACCTCTTTAGTTTTTATTAATGAATGACAATATATTTAGAGAAGGTAAATTTGCTTGTCCTGCTTGATGCTAGATATCTGTTGATACTAGGGAGATCGGTCTTGTCCACAAGAATGATTTATCTGGAAAACACTCGCACTACTTTTCATCCTTCCCGAACACCAATTGACAACAATCCCACCTCTTCTCCATAAAGCTAGGGGAAAAAGGAAGAAGGGATGAAAACAACACCAAATAAACAAGGATCCCAAGAAAAGAGAGAAGCTCAACAGCACACCAAGTAGATGTCCGCTAACTAAAAATAAATCAAACAAGGCACCCAATCAAAAAGCATCCCTCCCCTTCACACCCTTCCACATACATTACGACACAACACCCTTTCTAGCTTACAACATAACAAACAACAATCAAACAACCAAGCAAATAAATCACAACCTCAACTTGACCACTAGAAAAGACAAGGGTCGCGATGAGACCAGTGTCTGGAGCATGTTACTCAGTGGTAAACAACCCCCCAACCTGGCACAAGGCTTCAAATGAAAAATAGGCTAATAATAACAAACCCACCCCACTATTGCACCCCTCCATGTACAAAAAACTGAACAACCTTTCTAGTAAGAAAGTCAATGGGGGTCAAGAATCAAACTCTAAAGAGGAGTTGTCATGGGCCAACACTCAAAGCTGGAGAAAGCCATGGGCCACAAATACATTGATGGTGCAAGGCCACTAAAGAGAGGGACTTCTGCAAAGCGCACACCACAAAACAAAGAAATTATCAAGTTCCACAAAAGCCCGCAATCCAAAGGGAGGAACAAAGACATAACCCGATACTTCTATTTTCCTTAGAAGGGGAGTGTCTCATGAGAGGACGAGGAATTCCCTCGACGGTAAAGGCACGAGATAATATTGCCACCCTCATGCCCATTGGTGGGAAAAATTACAATCTTGATGGAGCTCAGACTGAGGGAGGCATTTTTCATTACCTTAACACCCAACCCTTCCGTGAGGGCATATCAAGGAATGGTCAGGAGGACTAGGGTGGCTAGCCCAATGAGTTGAACCACTCTTCATCCATCCCATACTGACCCCACCCCAACAATTTCCCCTCATGGAAGGTTTGAGCTACCAGGCACATGTGCAACCACACCCTCAACCCAACCACCAGCAAAGAAGCTCACCCAAGCAGCACATCAACCACCACCGCCTTTTCGAGAGAAACAACTATGGAAGCCCACACCCTTGGTCCATGCCTTCCAACGAACAAAAGACTGAGCACCGCCACTACGAATGAGTCTAAATTTATCCATCGTATATCCCAAGCACCTCAACTGCAGAAAACATGCCCGGCCGAACAGATCATTGGTAGGCCTCCTAAGAAACAAGCTTCTGAACCCCCTACAAAAACACATTGGGGGAAAGAAAAACAAAGGATGGGTGGGACAAGCACAAGCATGGCTTGCAAGCACACACACAAAAAAACAAGCATACTTTGAGACAAGCAACCAACAATGTTCCTGCCAAACACAAAACCCGCTCACCTAGAGACACACCACACAGTCCTACATTGCAATCAAAACCCAACCAACCGAACCAAAAAAGAAAACCCTTGCTATCAATGATCCTACCGCAGGTTCACCTACGGTAACCTTGTTATGACTTCTCCTTCCTCTAAATGATAAGGTCCAATGAAATTCTCATGACGTCGAGGGTGGCGAACCACCATCGTCGATGCAATCCAAACACTTCACTGGATCATTCAATCCATAGGAGCAACATGAGGTGTGTACAAAGGGTAGGGGCATAGTCAACACGAGTTGATTACACACGCTTACTTGGAATTCCTTGTTGAAGATCAATAATTGCAATGGTCTATCCCCATCATGATCCAATTTGAGAATATTTCCTGATCCTCTCGAACCAGGAAGAAAAACTCATTGACTACATCAGTGTAGTGCACATGTGGCCCAGAACATCTAAGGGCATCACAGACTTGTTATTACCTCAAACTTCCATGGCCTAAATGACCATAGTCCCTCTAAGAAGCTGGCCGCGAAGGGGAACCTCCACGTATCTAGTTAGTAGGATGAGGTCTCATTCGTTATTAGAATTAATCAGACAAATAACTCCACCAACTAAGAACAACCATGCACCTTCACCCATAGAATCAAGAAATATCTCTCCATATGTCAACCCTTACTATGTTTGGACATGGTAAGTTTCCCCGTGTTGAGTCAAATTAATTCACAAGATCCACTCCTGGTGGTGCCCTTCCATCAATTCCTTTAAGTTTTAGCCTTGGGACCACACTCCCCCTGGAACCCAAACACTCTGATTTCTCAGAAGGTGTTGGTGAAGTCCTTAGAGCAACATCCGCCGATCCCTGGTTGGCATCGTTTATGGTTGAGACTAGGACAGTATCTGATTGTCTTCGAGCCCCCAACTTTCATTCTTGATTAATGAAAACATCCTTGGAAAATGCTTTCGCAATGGTACGTCTTTCATAAATCCAAGAATTTTGCCTCTAAAAATGAAATATAAATGCCCCCGACAGTCCCTATTAATAATTACTCCGGTCTCGAAGGCCAAGACAATAGGACCAGACTGTTATCACGTTATTCCATGCTAATGTATTCAGAGCATAATCTTGCTTTGAGCACTCTAATTTTTTCAAGGTAATAGTGCCACAGCCATGACCCAACCAATTAAGGCTAGGAGCATGCCGCCGACAAAAGGGATGGAAGGGCAGGTGCACACCGAGTAGGTGGATCGACCTTTATGACCCAAGATCCAACTACGAGCTTTTTAACTGCAACAACTTAAATATATGCTATTGCAGCTAGAATTACTGTAGCTGCTGGCACGAGTCTTGCCCTCCAATGGATCCTCGTTAAGGGATTTAGATTGTACTCATTTCAATTACCATACTCGATGAGGCCAATATTGTTATTTATTGTCACTACCTCCCCATGTAAGGATTGGGTAATTTGTGCACCTGCTTCCTTCCTTGGATGTGGTAGCCTTTTCTCAGGCTCCCTCTCTGAAATCGAACCCTAATTCTCCATCGCCCATCACCACCATGGTAGGCCCCTATCCTACCATCGGAAGTTGATAGGGCTGAAATTTGAATGAGCATCGCTAGAACAAGGGTTGTGTGATCAGTCGAGTTATCATGATTCACAGGAGAAGTAGGCAAGCACGTGCCAGTCTTTTACCTAAAAATGCATTCCTTCGAAAGAGTCGAGACTTGGTGCACTTATTAGCTCTAGAAATACTATGAGTATCTCAGTAGTATGGTACCATAAAAAAAACTATAACTGATTTAATGAGCCATCCGCATTTTCACAGTCTGAATTAGTTCACACTTAGAAATGCATGCCTTAATCTTTGAGACAAGCATATGTCTACTGGTAGGATCAACCAAGTAGCACCCTCCCACTTCAAAGGGCATTCCAAGCACTCTCTTACCAAGAGAAAACCTAAACACCCATCAAGTCAAAGAGATATCAAAATATCATGTAAAACTTTTATGCCTTGCACCTCTTGCATCCCAAGAAGGAAGCACACACAACATGCCAAGGACATGGTTAACAAATGGGTAGACTTTCCAAGCCAAAATGCACCAAGGCCACTTCAAAGATTGCAACCACACCCCAACCCACAAGAAAATGAGCGATCACTCACCCACTCCCTTAGAAATGCCTCCAAAAGTCTCCACGCTCCACACCGAGGCCACCTAGGAGTCCACCCAGATAGCAGCAACAATGGAACTCGATCTCCCAATCGCCTGTGGCAACCTCGATGTGAAGGAAATAAATGGAGAACGACCAACCATGCAACCTCTATATTATAAGTGAGCCCCAGCCCTCCTCGCCTCACTGAGGCCACCTAGGAATCCACCCGGATAGCAGCAATGATGTACCTTGATGTCCCAATCGCCTGCGGCAGCCTCAATGTGAAGGAAAATGAAGGAAATAAAAAGAGGATGACCAACCACAAATCCTATCATAGAGAGGCCATACAAACCTCCCCGCCCCACACCGATGCCACCTAGGAGTCAACTCAAACAGCAGCAACAGTGGACCTTGATCAGATGATCGACAGCAATAGCCTCGACATAAAGGCAAGGGAAGGAAATAATACAAGACAAACCGAGCTTGCAACCTCCCCTAGAAATGCCACCCAACCCTCTCCTCCCCGCAAAGAGGCCACCTAGGAGTCCACCCAGATTGCAGCAATGATGGACCTCGATTGCATGATCACCTATGGTAGCCTCGATGCAATGGAAATGAAAGGAAATAAAACAAGACCAACTGAGCCCACAACCTCTCTTAGAAATTCCCCCTGACCCTCCCTACCCCACACCGAGGTCACCTGGGAGTCCACCCGGACATCAGCAATGGTGGACCTCGATCACTTAACCACCTACAGCAACCACAATGTGAAGGAAAAGGAAGGAAATAAATGCAAATCAAGAGGCTCGCTACACAATACAAGAACATATCCAAACAGGAGGATGGATTGGGCAACTCCACACGCCACACACCCTACATACATGCAACCTAGGAGATTGCCCACAACTTTACCAATTGGACAGTGAATAATTTTCACCTACGACCACCTCGACGCAGAGGAGGGAGGTCGAAGCATTCCACCCCAAAATCCTTCTTCGATATAGCCCCCACCATTGACCTAGCAAGCCTCCTCCCCATTGGACCACGAGCACATACACAATTGAAACAAAAAATGCCTATAAATGTTGCGACTTAACATTTCCAACCGCAAAAGCCTGCCACACATGTGAGATGTAAGAAAAAGCTGACCACTCGATCAAGCATATGGGCCAACACATCTATCAAAAGCTCAAAGCCAATGCAACCACAGATGATGTGCACTTTGAAAGGCATGGCAACCCTTAACTTTACAATAACGAGAATAGCGCCTCACATCACCCGACGGAAAAAGCAAGCAAGAGGGAGAGTAGGTGGTTTATAACCAAAACCCTTCCAAATTCCTCTTAAATGTATGCATCTCAACTGACAATGCAAACATAGAAAGAGTACAAGCACAAGAAACTGACACCAAAAATAACCAAACAATGAAGGGGCTAGCCATCATAGGGAGCCACACCAAAACAAGCCATACAACTTCGAGAACTTAGAGCAAAAGGGGAATTGTTCACATATGCCTCCCGGGACAAGCATGGCCAACATTACTGCTCATGTGCTACCGAGTCGGTAAGGAGAGAAGATGAAAATCGGCCCCCTACAAATGACCCAAGGCCTTTCTTGAGGCAAACCCGAAAAACCAACTCAATTACTAACCCACCTTTCACACGAAAAGCAAAACCCTCCCCGCCAAATAGGGAGGAGGTGAACAATATAACGAGAAGCCAATTTCAATGGAGCCACACTTGGCTACCCAGCCCAATCAAAATTTTATATTCACAACAACCGAGGGACATGATAGTGACATAAGCACGACGGAGTTTTGGGGTTTACATTTGGGACCACAACAACAAAGGCTCAAAGGAGCGCAGAGCAAACTTTAACCTTTTTATCGTTCGGATGGGAAAGAGGGATAGGGACAAGCATGGAAAACATTACTGCTCATGTGCTACCAAGTGGGGATAGAGAGAAGATGAAAATCAACCACCCCACAAATGACCCAAGGCCATCGTTCAGGAAAAACTGACAAAACAACTCAATTACCAACCCACCTTTCACACAGGAAAGAAAACCTATCACTTGTATCATTTGGACAGGCACGAGGGACCAAGACGAGCTAGGGATCCATAGCACAACAACCCATACAACTCCAAGAAATTAGAGAGCAAAAGGGGAATTGTTCACATATGCCTCCTAGGATGAGCATGGCCAACATTACCGCTCATGTGCTATCGAGTGGGGATGGAGAGAAGATGAAAATCAGCCATTCTACAAATGACCCAAGTCCATTGTTTAGGAAAACTTGAAAAAAAAACTCAATTACCAACCCACCCCTTTCACACAAAAAGAAAACCTCACTTGTATCATTTGGATGGGCATGAGGGGACTAGGACAAGTCCGGGAGCCACACCACAAAAACCCATACAACTCCAAGAACTTAGAGAGTAGAAGGGGAATTGTTCACATATGCCTCCTAGGATGAGCATGGCCAACATTACCACTCATGTGCTACTGAGTGCAGAAGGAGAGAAGATGAAAATCGGCCACCCTACAAATGACTCAAGGCCATCATTAAGGAAAAACCAAAAAAACAACTCAATTACCAACCCACCTTTCACACGAAAAGAAAACCTGTCACTTGTATCATTTGGATGGGCACAAGGGAACTAGGACGAGCCAGGGAGCCACACCACAACAACCCATACAACTTCAAGAACATAGAGAGAAAAAAGGGAATTGTTCACATATGCCTCCCGAGACGAGCATGGCCAACATTACCGCTCATATGCTACCAAGTGGGGATGGAGAGAAGATGAAAATCGGCCACCCTACAAATGACCCAAGGCCATCGTTCAAGAAAGCCTAAAAAAAAAACTCAATTGCCAACCCACCTTTCACACAAAGAGCAAACTTGTCACTTGTATCATTTGGATGGGCACGAGGGACCAAGACGAGCCCAGGAGCCACACCACAACAACCCATACAACTCTAAGAACTTAGAGAGTAGAATGGGAATTATTCACATATGCCTCCCAGGACGAGCATGGCCAACATTACCACTCATGTGCTACCGAGTGGGGATGGAGAGAAGATGAAAATCAGCCACCCTACAAATTACCCAATTCCATTCTTTAGGCAAACCCAAAAAAACAACTCAATTACCGACCCACCTTTCACACGAAAAGCCAACCCAGGGACCAATACAAGCATGGCCAACATTACCACTCGTGTGCTACTGAGTGGGGATGGACAGTAGATGAGAATCAACCACCCTACAAATTACCCAAGGCCATCCTTCAGGAAAAACTAAATAAACATCTCAATTACCAACCCACTTTTCACATGAAATGCAAGACCGCGCTCAAATGAGTTTACATGGGCACCCTCACATGACCCGACCCAACCCAACCAAACGAGTTTTCATGGGTGCCCTCACACAACACGACATGACCCAACGCAACCCGACCGAGTTTACATGGGCACCCACACACGACTAAAACGAAGGCACAATGGAGAGCCGGGAAAACGAGCTATATGAACGTGCACAAAGCCCACCCCGGGTCACAACTTAGCAATTTTGATATGGGCTCGTGTGCTGGGGCATGCCCTCACACTGAACAACCTGATCAAATGAGTTTACACGAGCACCCTCAAATGACTCACCTGAACGAGTTTACACGAACACCCCCAAATGACCTGCCCAAACTTGTTTACATGGGTGCCCTCAAATGACCCGCCAGAACGAGTTAACATGGGCGCCCTCAAAAACCCGCTTGAACAAGTTTATATGGCTACCCACAAACGACCCACCCAAATGAGTTTACATGAATGCCCTCAAATGACCCGCCCGAATGAGTTTTCATGGGCACCCTCAAACGAATGGCCTGAAGAAGTTTACATGGATGCCCACATATGACCGAAATGAAGGCACAAGTTAGAGTTGGGCAAACGAGCTACACAAATGTGCACAAAGCTCACCTTGGGTCGCAACTTAGCATTTTTTATACGGGATTGTGTGCTCGGTGCGACTCACACTAAACGACCTAACTGAATGAGTTTACACGAACGCCCTCGCACGACCCACCCAACTCGCCCAAATGAGTTTACACAGACGCCCTCACCTGACCCACCCAAACAAATGTACATGGATGCCCTCACCCGACCCGCT
Source organism: Pinus tabuliformis (assembly GCA_031772625.1). NCBI lineage: Eukaryota > Viridiplantae > Streptophyta > Pinopsida > Pinales > Pinaceae > Pinus > Pinus tabuliformis. Next base: position 21,069,915 of record CM062815.1, read on the forward strand.
CGAACGAGTTTACATGGACGCCCTCAAACAACCCTCCCAAATGCGTTTACATGGGTGCCCACACGACCAAAACGAAGGCACAAGGGAGAGTCAAGCAAACAAGTTGCATGAACATGCACAAAGCCCACCCAGGTCACAACTTAGCATTTTTGATATGGGCTCGTGTGCCCAGGTGTGCCCTCACACTGAATGACCTGACCGAATGAGTTTATACGGACACCCTCGCCTGACCTGTTGGAACGAGTTTACAAGAATTCCCTCACTTGACCCGCCTAAACGAGTTGACATGGACGCCCTCAAACATCCCACCTGGATGAGTTTACATGGGTGCCCACACAACTAAAACAAAGGCACCAGGGAGAGCCGAGCAAACGAGTTGCACAAACGTGTGCAAAGCCCACCCCGGGTCACAACTTAGCATTTTTTATACGGGCTCATGTGCCCGGGCTCATCCTCACACTAAATGACCCACATGGACGAGTTTACATGAACACCCTTGCCTGAACCACCCGAACGAGCTTACATGGATGCCCTCACTTGAACCACCCAAACGACGAACCCGGACGAGTTTACAGGGATGCCCTCAAATGACCCACCCAAATGACCCGCCTAAACGAGTTGACACAAATGCCCTCAAACGATCCGCCCGAACAAGTTTATAGGGATGCCCTCAAAACGACCCGCCCCAATGACCCGCCCAAACGAGTTTACAAGGATGCCCTCAAATGACCCGCCCGAACGACTTGACACAGATGCCCTCAAACGACTCACCAAAATGACACGCCCGAACGAGTTGACACGGACGCCCTGAAATGACCTGCCCGAATGACCCGCACGAATGAGTTTGCACAAACACCCTCAAACGACCCGCTCGAACGAGTTTAAATGGATGCCCTCAAATTACTCGCCCATATGAGTTGACATGAATACCCTCAAACGACCCGCCCGAATGAGTTGACATGGACGCACTCAAATGACCCGCACAAACGAGTTTACATAGACGCCCTCAAATGACCCGCCCGAATGAGTTTACACGAACGCCCTCGAACGACCCACCTGAACGAGTTTACATGGACACCCTTAAACGACCTGCTCGAACGAGTTTACATGGACGCCCTCAAATGACCTACCCGAATGCGTTTACATGGGAGCCCACACTACCAAATCAAAGGCACAACGGAGAGCCGAGCAAACAAGCTACATGAACGTACACAAAGCCCACCGTGGGTCACAACTTAGTATTTTTGATACAGGCTTGTGTCCCTGGATGCGCCCTGACACTGAATGACACGACTAAATGAGTTTACGTAGGTGCCCTCAAATGACCCTCCCCAACAATTTTACATGGAAAATGACCCGCCTGAATGAGTTTACATGGCAAACGACTTATGCAAACGAGTTTACACGGCTGCCCTCAAATGACCCACCTAAACGAGTTTACACCGCCGCCCTTAAATGACCCGCTTGAATGAGTTTACATGGGCGCCCTCAAAAGACTTGCCCGAATGAGCATACATGGCTGCCTTGAAATGACCCGCCCGAACGAGTTTACACGGGTGCCATCAAATGACTCACCTGAATGAGTTTACATGGTCGCCTTCAAATGACCCACCTGAATGAGTTTACATGGAAAACGACCTTCCCAAATGAGTTTACACGGGTGCCCTCAAACGACCCTCCCGAACAAGTTTACATGGCAAATGACTTGCACGAATGAGTTTACACGGAAAACAACCCTCAAACGACCCGCCCAAATGATTTTACATGGAAAATGTCCCTTCTGAATGAGTTTACACAGATGCCCTCAAACGACCCACCTGAATGACTTTACATGGCAAACGACTCACCCGAATGAGTTTACACGGGTGCCCTCAAATGACCTACCTGAACGAGTTTACACAGCAAATGACCCACCCGAATGACTTTACACGAGTAAACGACCCGCCCGAATGAGTTTACATGGGCAAACAAACTGCCCGAATGTGCTTACATGGAAAACAACCCACCCGAACAAGTTTACATGGGTTCCAACAGATGACCAAAATGAAGGCACAAGGGAGCGTTAGGAAAACGGGCGGCACGAACGTGCACAAAGCCGACCCCCAGTCACAACTTAGCATTTTTTATACGACCACGTGTGCCCTGGGCACCCTCACACGACATGACATGACCCTACCTGACCCGACCCGCCCCAACTTGTTTGCAGAGGCACCCACACACGACATGTCCCGACTTGCCCGAACGAAATTTGGGGTTTCCGTGGGTGCATGACCCAAACAAAATTTGGGGTTTCCATGGGTGCATGACTCGAATGAAGGCACGATGGACCATTGGGAAAGCAGGCCGCATGAATGCGTAGAAGACACACAGGCGGTCATGACTTAGTGTTTTTGGCATGCCCACATGTGCCCGGGCACATAGACACGGCAGGACACGACCCAACTGGCCCTGGGCGAGCTGACCCAACCCGCTTGAATGTGTTTGCATGGGCACCCACACACAACATGACATGACTTGACCCAAACAAAATTTGGGGTTTCCATGGGTGCACAACCCGAATGAAATTTGGGGTTTCCATGGGTGCACAACCCAAATGAAGGCACAAGGGAGCGTCGGGTAAACGGGCTGCATGAATGTGTAGAAGGCACATGGGGGGTCATGAGTTAGCATTTTTGGCACTGCCACATGTGCCCGAGCACCTACACATGGCACAACCCAACCCGCCCGAAAACATTTGGGGTTTCCATGGGTTCACAACCCGAACGAAGGCACGAGGGAGCGTCAGGCAAATGGGTCGCACGAATGTGTAGAAGGCACATGGGCAGTCACATATTAGCATTTATTGCACGGCCACATGTTCCCGAGCACCCACACACGGCACAGTATGACCCGACCTGACTCGCCCGAACGCATTTGCATGGGCATACACACGACACGACCCGACCCACCCGAATGAAATTTGGGGTTTCCATGTGTGCACGGCCTGAACGAAAGTTGGGGTTTCCATGGGTGCATGACCTGAACGAAGGCACAAGGGAGCATCAGGGAAATGAGTCACACGAACGTGCAGAAGACACATGGGCGATGACGACTTAGAATTTTTGGCATGACAACGTGTGCTCGGGCACCCACTCACGACACGGCATGACTCGACCCACTCTGGGTGAGCTGACCTAACACGCCCGAATGAAATTTGGGGTTTCCATGGGTGCATGAGCCGAAAAAAGGCATGAGGGAGCATCATGAAAACAGGCTGCACAAATGTGCAGAAGACACATGGGTGGTCACGGCTTAGCATTTTCGGCACGGCCATGTGTGCCTGGGCACCCACACAAGGCACGACATGACATGACCCAGCCCGCCCGAATGAAATTTGGGGTTTGAATGGGCACACGACCTGAATGAAGGCATGAGGGTAGGAATATATTTGACTCTAATACATAAATATACCTGGTGTAACATGCCCTTAAGGTCTTCAACATTTTCTTTTGACTCTTCGACTCTCCTATAACACTTTAACATGTGCTAGGCCTATTTCAATAAGCAAGAAACTCAGTGATGCATAATATATATATATATATATATATATATATATATATATATATATATATATATATATATATATATATATATATATATATATATATATATATATATATATATTTTCTTGAATAAATAAAAATATCAAAAGTACATTTATGAAGACCAAAACCAGTTACACTTTCTTCAACATCCCCTCTTAACTAGGGAGGTGTTCATAAACCATTACAAGGTGTTTGGCTATTTTTCTATCTTGAATAATTCACATAAGAGAAACCAGATTGGCAACCCATCTGTTATAGCATCATATTAGCCAACATTGTTCACAACAAGGCCTTGACTAACAACTTTATCTCTCATAAGATCAGAGTGCAATGTTGGTTAGGCCAATGGCTTATAAACACCTTAGTCACTGTCTCTCAAGGTACATACCCACCCAGGTGTTCCCTGAGTATGACCTTCTCGAACAATCCTAGCCCTCAAAGAATATCGCTCCTCTTGCCTACTCTTGTCTTGGATGCCCTACACATCCTTAAAGAGCATCAGATGCTAGATGATTACCCAATCCTCCCATTCTTTCTTGCCAAGTGAAGACAAGAATGTTCTGTCTATCTCTTCCCCTTGATTTAGGAAGACATGCCCAAGTTTCCTCTGACAAGGAACTTGCACAAGCTCCTTTGTAGTTGGGAACTTGTTAGAACTCCCTCTTAGCTAGGGGCTTGTCCATTCAACAACAACGTCTTCTTCGTGGGTCCTTCATCTGCTTGATCTCCTTCTTTCCTTCGATGTAATGAAGTATTTTTTTGAACTTCTTCTTGGCAGGGCACTAGCCATCGACCACTTTCCTTCCTGGTTTGCCATGTTATTGCTCCCTTCTTGGAAGGTGGCCTTCTTGATATATATCAAGTCCTTTTTGTCATCTAGCTACTCCTTTGTCATCTTGTCTATCCTTCATAATTCTTATCACATGGATGCTTAGTTGTACTTGCTTGTTCAGATATTTTGATTTAGTGGCCCTTTGTGACTTCTCGTGATATTGCTTCAACATCAAATGGTGGTTTTGTTGGATGGCCTCTTCATCATGACATATTTGTAGAGTTGAATCAGTTATCTGCACATTACTATCTCGAAGTCCTTCATAGGTGTCAAGGGTCCTTTGATCTTTTTCTTCCTTTGTCAGAGTTGCCATGCCTTCTTTCGAGAGATGTTGAGGAATCTTGTCAAATAGTTATTCTTTGTGACCACGATGTTCTTCACATGCTTGATCTCTTTCTTCATTTTCTTCTTCTTGGATTGATTAGTCAACCACCTTACTCCTTATGAGAGCATTTCTTCATGTTGACCTTTACTCCATTGTAGTACATGCCTTCGAGCATATTGTTGGTGAAAGATATCCTTTTATTCTTGATCATGATTCTATAACTTTTCCCATGGCCCAATATATATGATGAAATGACTTAAACTTTGATGCATACATACATCATCTTGATTATGCTTTTATCATCTTGGCTTTATTTGATAGTTCTCCTCGATTGGTGTAGCCTTTCTTGCTTCATCTGTTGTCGCCTATATATCATCATCCTTTCTTGAATCCCATAAATGGCACTCCCAATGAGACATCTACCCCCTTATGTACAAACCTTATTTTGAAGATTCTATTAGAGGATTTTAAAGACCCTTACCTTGCAAATGTTTCTTCCTTTGATGATGGAGGCCTTCTAAGAATTTTGATCATGATCAATCATTTTTTCATTGTGGATGAGACCCTATAATAGGTATGCTCCTTCTATGTGAATATCTTGAGCTATATATACACCATGCTCCTATATTCTAGAAGATATATTTAACCATGCAATCTGTTCTATTTCTATATGCTCCTCTACTACTCAAAACTTTGAAAGAAGACTTTAAGCAAAGAGGTTGACTTAGTCATGGGAGGATCTTCCTTCTTTTGCTTCTTGTCATTTTCTTTCACTTCTTGAGTTACATGAGATTCTTCCCTTTTTTTCTTGTTGTTGTTATCCTTCTTAAGTTTAGGACAATCCCTTTTGTAGCATCCATATTCTTCGCATCCAAATCATTGGACTTTGGACATGTAGTGGTCCCAACCAATTTGTCACTTTCCTTGCGAAAGGACATTGAGGTATACTGAGAAGGGGCATATACTTACTTGATAGAGTTTGAGATGTAGTGAACTTGCTTTCTTCTTGAAGACTTGATGGCTTGCCTTCCTTAGATCTTGATGTTCTTCAAGTTGCTTTATTCAAATGGACTTGCTTGATGACTTGAATTATAGTGCCTTTTATTTTTCAAGATCGTGTAGCTTAATGTAGGTCCCTCTTTGATTTGTTCTTCTTTTAGGTGCCTTTATACAAGGCATTTCTTCTCACTTTGTAGGCTTCCATGATGAATGATAGATGGTAGACCTTCTTGTCCTAGATGTGATTGAGACTTATTGGCTTGATGCTTCAACCTTGCGGATGTTCTTGAGATTCCCTTTCCTTGATGTGTCACCTTAGCTCCGATACCTCATTGAAGAATCTGGGGCAATGGGGTATAGCGGGATTCTTCTAGACTTGATAAAAATTTGTGAAGCTCTTTTACAATTTATCTTGTTATCTTAATCTTCTTCTCTTCTTATTAATGCATGTGTGTTTACTTCATCAAAATGGTGCCAAAAACATAAGAACAAGAACACAAGATGTTGGCTCTCTACCAGGGCAAAACCTCTCTCCCTCAGAGGGGAAGACCCTTTCATAATTTTCTCTTATTGAAGCTTCTTATTGGTCATTGCAAAGCCCTAGAACCTTGACAAGAATATCCTCCGAGCACAAGTCAAGTCCTTCCTCCTCTCTGCAATTTGTTTCTTTGGCACTTCGCTCCCCCACACTATGTCCTTTCAACTTTTGATAGTCCTTGGTGGACTAGCTCTAGAAGAGTCTCCAACATTTGATCCTTAGTTAGATCCTTTACCAATGAATAAACCTTCATTCTCTTGACCAATTGAGCCTTTTTCTTAATGTGAGGTTGCAGACTCAATGTACAACAATTTATTTCACCTGGGGTGATTTCCATCGCGACGAGACATCGAAGGAATCGATTCATCCACCCTTACCTTAGACCTATAAACACTTTCACCCACTCTTTATGCCATATGCCTATAGCAGAGCTTTGACCTTACTCTCTTTATATCGAAACCCTAGGACGATTGAGTAACTAACTAAGAAAGTGGGGCGAGGGTGGAAACGCAAAGTGCCTTGGTGAGTTTTTCACGCCGCCCAATGGATTCCTACGGCGAATCGGTCACCGGCGTGTGAGACTACTTGTTGGCTACGGAGCTTGAAACCTGAGACACTTATTGGCTTGGCCGAATCTGGTATGAATCATATATAATGAGTGACTGGCTGGCTTGGAGAAATGAATTGAACTTCTACTTTGGGGAAATAAAATGAAGTCAGTAAATCGTGATTGATCGATTGATGGTAAATTTCCCACACATGGGAGGCTTTTGACAAGGCAGGACATGGAATCCCCGGGTTTCCCACAATTTGGTGACTTTTTTCGAGGAGGGACTGGGAGATCCCATGTCACACTCCTATCCTAGTGGTAGTATTTCAACCACACATAAGTAGGTGTGGCACTACCATAATTTTTCCTTTTACTAGTACTTGAGTACACGGTTTGCACCTACTTCAACACTCAGTAAATTTTCCAATAAGTGTTCTTAAGAATGCAATGAAAATAACTTAGCATCAATTTATCTTCTTCAATTATTCTTTCAACCCCTCGTGTCGTGTGGTCACGCTGCACTGCACGTAGCCTGCATGACACAACTCCACACCTAAACTGTGAACCTGTCTACCCGACTTTCCGTTCTGCGTCACCCAAACTCTGCCCGTCAGTGCGGTCCATAGTGAGGGCGCATGGGCCACAAGTAGTGCAACCTACCTGCCCAGTCGGTAACCCACCCCTCTCTACCTATCTACACTACCAAGTTCGACCTACCCACTGTAATCCACCTGCTATTGTGGTCCTCTTACCCATGTCCTTCTCTTCCTTCTATTTTTGCCCAAATCCTTCCTTCACACTTGTTCTGCGATATGGAAGTCTGAACTCGATCTCCCTTCTTTGAATGCCGTCCTCCTTACTTATACGCATCCTTTCACACAAGGGCCGTGTCTCTTGGGGATAACAAGGGTCGAATCCTTCAACATGCATGCTCGACCGATCAGCCACATAACCTCGACACACCACATTCCAGCGAACCGCCACATCCCTTCGTGTGCATCGTCACACCCATGGGTCGGCTCCAACACTTAGCTGATTACACCATCGCCGCACTTTGCACACCTACCCGTGTCCTAACTCGTCCGCACCTGGTCACCTCTTTCATCTGGACACCCAAAAAGGGTCGCCTGTGTTCCTTCCACTAGTGACTCGCCCATCGTTCATGTATCAAGGGGCGTGCACCCTACCTAACATGGCGCGCCTGCTATGAGTGCACCCATCATCGTCGTGCAGAAGCGAATGCCATGCGAAGTCTTCGCATATAATCAAACGCTCACCCGAGTCGCATATAACCAAATGTGGGCACCCGTACTATGGGTTCAGCCTTTGGACTCTCTCGGGTGCTCTTGACTTGAATACTTGACACCCTAGGCCCCCCCCCTCCACCCCCCTGTATGTGATAGAGGTTTATGGCATGATGGGACATGGAAACCCTAAATTTCATGCACTTGGGTAGCTATCATCATGGCAGGGCAGGGCAACCCTGCTTTCCCTGCACTTGGACAGCTCCCGTCGCAACGAGGCATGGAAACCCCAAGTTCCAGAGATAGAACAAGCAAGTGGTTTCCACCCCACCATGAAATGCAAACCCCGAGTTCACAAGACTAGGGCGGTTCTTCATCATTCTGCAACATGGAAACCATGAGTTCCATAAACTTGGGTGATTTCGGTCATGATGCGACATGGAAACCGAAGTTCCCCACACCGGGGCCACGGTTTTCGCCCAGGCGGGAGATGGAGACCCCAGAGGTTCCCAAAATTAGGCGGTTTCCCTCATGCCATGAAACAAAATCCCTCAGGTTCCATGGGCTTGGGTGGTTCTCTGTCATTCCGTGGCATGGAAGCCAGAGTTCCCTACACTGTGGTCATGGTTTCCGTCGTGGCGGAACACGGAAGACCCTGAGTTTCCCATAATTGGGTGGTTTCCATCATGCCACGGAATGGAAAGCCCCATGTTTGGTAGACTTGGGCAGTCATTCCCTATCACACAATGACATGGAAACCTAAAGCTCCCTAAACTTGGGTAGTCGTTCCCTGTCACGCGATGACATGGAAACCCGAATCTCCCCAGATTTGGGCAGCATTTTTGGCCATGGTGCCAGCGACATGGGAACCCTACATTTCCCAGACTTAGGTAGCAATTTTTGTTGTGACACGAAATGGAAACCCCGTGTGTCCACTGACTTGGGTAGCAGTTTCCATCTCACTCCGAAATGGACACCCAGAGTTCCTCAAACTTTGGCTGCTTTTTATCGCCCCACGACATGGAAATCTAAAGTTCGACAGACTCTCGGGCGATTTAGGGTGTGCCATGACATGGAAACCCCAAGTTTACTAGAGTTTGGTGGTTTCCATCGGTGGTTCTAGCCACGTCGCAACATGCAAACCGCGAGTTCCCCAAACTTGGGTAGTGGTTTAAAAACACCCCAAGTTCCCCAGACTTGTGAGCTAGTTTGCATCGTCATGGAAACCCCAAGTTCCCCTCATTGGGGCATTGTTGAAAACCTCACATTTCCATCATGTTGTAAAATGTGGAAACCCATGGTTCCATCAAGGGTGGGACATGGAAACCCCAAGTTTCCCCAGACTTGGGTTCCACTGGTTTTGGCCATGGCGCGACATGGAAACCCTAGGTTTTCCAAGCTCAGGTGTTGGGGCGTGACATGGAAACGCCAAGTTTCCCCAGGCTTGGGCACCACCGATTTTGGTCGTGGCGTGACATGGAAACCCCAAGTTTCCTAGGCTTGGGTGCCACGGCGCGATATGGAAACCCAAAGTTTCCGTAGGCATGGGCACCACCGGTTTAGGTTGTGGTGCGACATGGAAACCCCAAGTTTCCCTAGGTTTTTGCACCAAGGCACAACTTGGAATCGCCAAATTTTTGGTGTGACATGGAAACCCCAAATTTCTTGCACTGGGCAGAAGCCCCAAATTTTAGGCGCCAGGTGGAAACCCCAAATTTTGGGCATGACATGGAAACCCCAAATTTTGGGCGTGCCATGGAAACCCCAATTTTTTTTGTGCTGAGGATAAGCCCCAAATTTGAGTCAGTTGGTGGAAACCCCAAATTTGGGCTGAACGAAAGCCCCAAATTTTAGGCGTTGGGTGGAAACCCCAATTTTCCCAAGCTTTGGCGCCTTTCCGTAGCAGCGTGGAAACCCCAAATTTCTTTCCCCCAAGCAATCAAAAACTGTCGTCTAGAGGAAGAGGCAAAGGCACGAGAGCGAGAGGGTTAGCTAGATTTGTTTGGGACAAGAGCGAAGCTCTGGATCATGGCAATCAAAGGTTGAATCTCATTGGATCGTTGTAGCAAGGCCACTCTACCACTTACAATACCATGTCGTGTGTTTAAGTCATCTGCAAAGGATTCTTCTCAATGACCATTTGGAATTGAACTTCAAAGCTGCCCTGACTAAGATGATTCATGGTTGCGGTTTGAAAATGACACAGGCCCCTGGGAGTGACAAAGCAACTCCCCTACTATAGGTCGAGATATAGTCAAAGAGTGATATGCACCACTTCTAGCGTGGATTCTGACTTAGAGGTGTTTAGTCATAATCCAACACACGGTAGCTTCGCGCCACTGGCTTTTCAACAAAGCATGATGACCAATTATGTGAATCAACGGTTCCTCTCGTACTAAGTTGAATCACTATTGTGGTGCAGTTCATCAGTAGGGTAAAACTTACCTATCCCATGATGGTCTAAACCCAGCTCATATTCCCTATTGGTGGGTGAACAATCCAACACTTGGTGAATTCTGCTTCACAATGATAGGAAGAGCCGACATCGAAGGATCAAAAAGCAACGTCGCTATGAACACTTGGCTTCAACAAGCCCCGTCTCCACCCCATGGAATAAGTAAAATAACGTTAAAAGTAGTGGTATTTCACTTGCACCGAAAACAACTCCCAATTATTCTACACCTCTCAAGTCATTTCACAAAGTCGGACTAGAGTCAAGCTCAACAAGGCCTTCTTTCCCCGCTGATTCTGCCAAGCCCATTCCATTCGTTGTGGTTTCACTAGATAGTAAATAGGGATAGTGGGAATCTCGATAATCCATTCATGCACATCACTAATTAGATGATGAGGCATTTGGCCACCTTAAGAGAGATATAGTTACTCCCACCGTTTACCCACACTTGGTTGAAATTCTTCACTTTGACATTCAGAGCACTGGGCAGAAATCACATTGTGTCAGCATCCATAGGGACCATCGCAATTCTTTTTTTTAATTAAACAATTAGATTCCCCTTGTCCGTACCAATTCTGAGTCGACTGTTCAACACCTAGGGAAAAGCCCCTGGCAGGGGGCATTCTACGCCCGTAGCCTAATTGGTACATGACTGCCCACCCTCATCACGAGAGCAGCTCGGGAAAACTGCCAACAACCCATGAGTTGAGGGCACAGACCCCTAGGCCCAACCCTTAGAGAAATCCTTTTCCCAAAGTTACGGATTCGTTTTTTCGACTTCCCTTACCTACATTGTTCTATTAACCAGAGGTTGTTCACCTTGGAGACCTGATGCGGTTATGACTACGATCAGGCATGAACGGTACTCGGTCCTCTAGATTTTCAAGGGCCACCAAGGGCACACCAGACACCGCAATATGTGTGGTGCTCTTCCAGCTTCTGGACCCTATCTCCGAGTGAACCGATTCCAGGGTGGGAAAGTTGTTAAAAATAAAAGATAACTCTTCGTGGGACCCTTGACGATGTATCCAGAATTCCTAATGTTGCCGCCTGCCATCGTGTCCTAGTTCAGGAATATTAACCCGATTCCCTTTCAATGCTCATGCAGAGCGCACCCTTGATACAAGGCTTCCCCATCTCTTGGGATCAACTAACTCATGTCCGAGTGTTGTTCACATAGAACCTTCCCCACTTCAGTATTCAAAGTTCTCATTTGAATATTTGCTACTACCACCAAGATCTACACCGAAGGTCGATCCACCCAAGCTCATGCCTAAGGTTTCTCAATGTCCCCCACATCCTCCTACTCATCGAAGCCAGGAAATTTCTCCGATGGTTCAGTATAGGTTGCGCGCTTCAGCGCCATCCATATTTGGGGCTAGTTGATTCACTAGGTGAGTTGTTACACACTCTGTAGCAGATTTTGACTTCCATGACCACTGTCCTGCTATCTTAATCAACCAACACCCTTTGTGGGTCTAGATTAGCACGCAATTCAACACCATAACTTGAATTTCAGTTCATCCCGCATTGCCAGTTTTTCTTACCAAAAATGGTCCACTTGGGGCTCTCGATTCCACAATGTGGCTGAATGGAGCATCCGTCTTACCTATTTTAACTTTGAGAGTAGGTTGAGGGTGTTATGCTCGTAATGCATCTAATCATTTGCTTTACTTAATAAAACTCACGTGTGAGCCCTAGCTATCCTAAGGGAAAATTTGGAGGAAACCAACTACTAGATGGTTCGATCATTCTTTCGCCCCTATACCCAAGTCAGATAAATGATTTGCACGTCAGTGTCACTACGAGCCTCCACCAGAGTTTCCTCTAGCTTCACCCTGCTCAGGCATAGTTCACCATCTTTCAGGTCCCAACAGGTGTGCTTGAACTCGAACCCTTCGCATAAGCTCAAGGTCAGTCAACGATGCAATCCCCCAGAGAGGGGATCTCGCCTGTCAGCTTCCTTGTGCCTTGTAGGTTTTCAAACCCACCGACTCGCACACATGTTAGACTCCTTGGTCCGTGTTTCAAGACGGGTCGAATGGAAAGCCCACCAACCAACACCACGAGCGTGAAAGTGCACACAGCCTGCCACAAGGGCACATGCTTCATTCCTCAACCACCGCAACGAAAGACCAACAAGCAGTAATCCACTCACACTTGTCACGATGCAGTAGCCCATGTTGGTTTTCACCTCAAGTCGAGTGGTGGACCAGCCTGAGCCATTCCACATCCAACCGAGATGCATCAACAGCCTCCATCCACTTCCATCCCAACAATTTCAAGCACTCTTTAACTCTCCTTTCAATGTCCTTTTCATCTTTCCCTCACTATACTTGTTCTCTATCGATCTCTCACTCGTATTTAGCCTTGGACGTAATTTACCACCTAATTAGGGTTTCATTCCTAAACAACCCAACTCACCAACAATGCCTCGTGATGCGATAGGGTCCTAGCCCAACGAGGCTATCACCCTCTCAGGCGCCCCCTTCCAAGGCACTTGGGCCAGGTCCGCCACTGAGGATACTTCTACAGACTACAATTCAGGCAATGCTCCCACCCGATTTTCATGCTCGGCTCTTCCCAGTTCGCTTGTCGCTACTAGGGGAATCCTTGTAAGTTTCTTTTCCTCCGCTTAATTATATGCTTAAACTAAGATGGTGTTCTCATCTAAGCTGAGGTCACAAATTTGGAGCTAAATCTACCCTACCAGATGGGAGGACAAGAGAGAGCAAAGCAAGCTCGAGCGATGCCACACAAAGCCCGCATCAGCTAATGCCAATTTCCCATCTAAGGGGACAAGATCATCCTTCGTCAATGCACACCAGGAAACATCGCTTGAGGTATTTCAACCAACCACACTGCATTAGGCACAGATGAACAACTCTGCTGCTCCCTAACATATTGTAGGGAGCACGTTTGAATGGGATGTGACGCCTAGACAGACATGCCCTAGATTGAGGCCTTGAGTGCAAATTGCATTCAAAAACTCGATGATTCATGGGATTCTACAATTCACACTAAGTATCACATTTCTCTATGTTCTTCATTGTAACAAGAGCTAAGATATCCATTGTCAAAATTCATTTCCATGTATTACCGAAAAATCTGCCACAACAATGAATAGGGCCACCCCCCACAACAAATGTAAGGCTAACGGCCAAAAGGAGGAAAGGAAGAAAAACATATCAAAGAAAGAGAAACAAAGGTGTCTACGCCCCTCACAGGAGGAGGCTCAAATGGAGAACAATCTACCCGAGCCCCGTACCCTCACAAAAAGGGGGGAAATGCATGGAACATCAATTGAGAAGGACTAGGGTGGAAACCCCATGAGCTCGCGCTGCTTTTAATCCTTCCTGAACACTAGTCCACAACAATTCCCCATTTTCTCTGTAAAGCTAGGTACCGAAAGAAAGAAGGGAAGAAAACAAGGTGAATGAAATAGAGACCAAACGTGGCTACTGGCTCACAAGGGGAGGCTCAAACAAAGCACAAGCCTCCCAAGCCTCGTGCCTTCACAAAAAGGGGGAAATTTAAGGGGACGACAATCGAGAAGGACTAGGGTGGCCACCCCGGGAGCTCGCACTATGTTTCATCCTTCTCGAACACAAATCCACAATAATCCCACCTTTTCTCCATAAAGCTAGGGGCCAGAAGGAAGAAGGGAAGAAAACAACATGAAAGAAAGGGATATCAACCATGCCTACTAGCTCATAGCGGGAGGCTTCAAACAGAGAACAAGTTTCCCCAACCCTGTGCCTTGGAAAAAAGGGGGAAACTACAGGGGATGACAATCGAGAAGGAGTAGGGTGGCCACCCTAGGAGCTCGCACTACGTTTCGTCCTTCCCAAACACCAATCCACAACAATCCCAACTTTTCTCCGTAAAGCTAGGGGCCAAAAGGAAGGGAAGAAAACAACATAAAAGAAAGAGAGATATCAAACATGTCTACCGGCTCACAAGGGGAGGCTTAAACAATGAACAAGCTTCCCCAACCCCGTGCCTTTGCAAAAAGGTGGGAACTATAGGGGATGGTGATCGAGAAGGACTAGGGTGGCCACCCTCAGAACTCATACTGCTTTTCTTCCTTCCTGAACACCAATCCACAACAATCCCACCTTTTCTCCATAAAGCTAGGCGACAAAAGAAAGAAGGGAAGAAAGCAACATTAAAGAAAGAGATATTAAACGTGGCTACTGACTCATAAGGGGAGGATCAAACAGAGAGCAGGCTTCCCAAACCTTGTGCCTTCGCAAAAAGGGGGGAACTGTAGGGGATGGCGATCAAGAAGGACTAGGGTGGCCACCCTAGGAACTCGCACTACTTTTCATCCTTCCCGAACACCAATCCACAACAAACCCACCTCTTCTCCATAAAGCTAGGGGTAAAAGGAATAAGGGAAGAAAACAACACCAAAGAAACAAAGATCCTAAGAAAAGAGTGAATCTCAACAACAAGCCAAGTAGATGTCCACTAACCAAAAATAAATCAAACAAGGCACCCAATCAAAAAGCATCCCACCTCTTCACACCCTCCCACATACATTACGGCACAACACCATTTCTAGCTTACAACATAATAAATAACAATCAAACAAACAGGCAAATAAATCACAACCTAAACTTGACCACTACAAAAGACAAGGGCTACGATGATACTAGTGTCTGGAGCACGTTACTGAGAAGTAAACAACCCCCCAACCCACCACAAGGCTTCAAATGACAAATAGACTACTAATAACAAACACACCCCCTTATTGCACCCCTTCATGCACAAAACACCCAGCAACCTTTCCAACGAGAAAGTCAACGGGGGTCAAGAATCAAACTCCAAATAGGAGTTTTCATGGGCTGACATTCAATGCTGGAGAAAGAGACATGCCACAAATACATTGATGGTGCAATGCCACTAAAGAGAGGGACGTCCACAAAGCGCACACCACGAAACAAAGAAATGACCAAGTCCCACAAAAAACCCACAATCCAAAGGTTTTACACAAAAATATCGTCACCATGACTATTTGCAGTCAGTATGGGTCTATCATCACTTGTACTATCCTCCTAAGCAAGTATCAGACCTCAGCTCTTCAAGTCAAGCTTTGAAAATGAGAGAAAGACATTGAAAATCAACAAAGATTTGGTTTCGCACTTTCTCTCACTATTGCCTGTAGTCCCGCACCCCCTGTTCACATTACCTGCAGACCTGCCCGCTCTGTCCCTAAAGGAGTCGGTGCGGACCCCTGTGAAAGTCAAAAAGGCGCAAGTTTATTCTAAAAAAGTCACTTTGGGTTAATTCTAGATGATTTTAGAATTAATTTTGACGTGGATTGTTTGCTCTTAGGTGGTTCATGTATCCCAAAAGAGAAGGAGCTAATCCCTTGATGAGAGGAGCTATCCCTTTGAAGGAGGGCTTTATCCCTTTGAAGGAGGACCTAGTAACTTCCCTCCATTGCACTATAAATTAAGGCATTGGGCTGGTTGCTAGGGAGGTTAGAAGCTGAACATTTTTGAGGGTAAATGCTGGTGGAATTGAGACTTCCTAGTTAAGCTTGAGAGGAGATATCACATACATTTTTGGCTTCATTGGGAAGAGAGTGAAACTTGTCAAAGTAGAGGAGACTTCTTGTTGGACCTTGGGAGGAGCTTGTATAGCATCAAGGCACAGGTTGTAAAGTTCTTCTTTGATTTGAATTAATACAATCAGATTCATTTTTCTCAACAAATTGTCTTATGTCATTTGTTTCATGAATTCCTTGATCATCATGTTAAGTATGCTTTATGATATTGGATTTTCAGGTGTTATTTAATTTGTTTGCTTGTTTGTGTTTGCATATTCGCAACAAGGGAGCTCATTTGGATCAAAGGAGCGAGGCTTCCACAAACTTGCATTGGACCCAAGGTAGGCCTAAAACACTTGTTAGCCTTTGTTTATAATTGCATATTTAGAGAAAGATAGTTTTTGATTGGCTTTCTTGTCACTAGATATCGTTAGATTCTAGGAAGGTCTATCTTGTTCGCGAGATCGACTCATTCCGTGTGACAAAATGGCGACTCCACTGGGGACTTGATTTTTTTCCTTGTTTTTACTTTGACCTGAGAAACTGTGTTTTTTGTTTCTGTTTTTGGCTTGTTGTGTGTGGAATTGGGTAGATTTAGTAGATGTAGGATTATTTTTTGTTTTTCATAACATTGGGAGAGGACCGCATCCTCGACTTGCGACACAGTGCAGACCTATCCGCACTTTTGCTTTTAGCACAGAGCGGTACCACACCTGTGTGAACTGTGGGCCTGCGGACCCTGTCAAAATTTTGGAAAACTTAAGATTTTCTCTGTTAGTCAGCTTAGTTTTGTTTAGATGTTATTATCCCCTGCTTAGACCTGCATATAACCTGTCAGAAGCTTTTCTTAGGTTAATTCCGTTGGTGTTAGGGTTTTAGGTGAAATTCCTAGAAGTTTTGGTTGTCGGGCTTGGTTTTTCATTTTGGTCTTGTAGTAGCTCAAAGCTTAGATGCTGTAGAAGCCTTAGATCACCTTGTTTTTTATAGTCCTTCTTATGAGTCTGACCATTTACAAAATCTACCTTTGTTGAGGAATCCACCTTCTGTTTTCTCTTTGCGAAACTTCGAAAAAGCTTGTGTTAAAAGTTTAGATTTCATTTTTAGAAAAGAAAACAAAAACTGGTTTTTTTTTACTGATTTGTGATTTTGGACAAATTAGTCCTTAGTTTGCTTATAGCTAAGTAAAACATCCTTAAAAAAGACATCTTGTAAGCTTTGACTTCAAATAGTTTTTTATAGTTTATAGATCTCAAGATTAGTCATTTCCATAGTTTTGAGTGTTTTATAAAAAATAAAAATCTCTTTTGGAAAAAGTTTGTTTTTGTAGTATTTGAGTGTTTTGAAAGAAAAGGGAATTTTTTGTGAAAATAACTAGTTGTCTTGTTTTGAGTGCATTGGAAAAGACAAAAAGCTCTTCTTTTAATTTGTTTGTTAAGAATGATTTGTTTTTACAAGCATTTGCATTCTCAAACTCTTTCCTAGCTAGAAGTTCATTGAAGGGAAATGATTTCTTAATCATCTTAAGTGCATTTTTTAGTGATTTCGAGTCGAGTCTTGACACCACGAGTTTCATCTCCGCACCTCTTGACTTAAACAAAACCAATAAAAGTAACGCTTAAAGTAAAACCTATCTAGTAATATTTTTATTTCTAGGGCTCTAATACACCAACATAGCTTAGGCTAGTGTCTTGGAGTAGGGAGTAATTAACTCTCCAAGATAGTAAAACAAATAAGTAGTTGTATCTTGCAGCAGGAGAGAAATCCAATTGTTTCATCTATGCTCTGGGAAAGCTCCTCTTAAAGGAGAAGCACGAGATCATGTCCGAACCAGTGTGGGAATCAATCCTTCCTCATTGGGAACGACGCCAGATATTCACGTATTAAAAATGGTAAACCTCAGATTAACCATTGTCGAGGAGCCTAGGGTTACTTGTTGGTAAACCTTGGATTATGTTAAGGAGCATTCAAGGGGATTGAGCTTGTTACTCTGCCCTTGCGTGCATATCGGATCGTAGATTGTTCCCCCAGGTATATTTTTTTCCATTGGTAACCTTAGTGACCAAATTCTATAGGATTCATCCTAAGGTGACAGTGGTGGGAAGATCCCACTGTACCTAGAGCAGACGTCGGCTAGATTCACTTGGATTTTCTGGGGGGTTCTCTTCACTCGAGATGGTTTAGTGGAGGAACTTGTGCCAATCTATTCATTAAGCAGGTTGCCAGGGTAACTGTTCCAACTGCCATTTCTTTATTGGACTCTGCGATGTTGGGTTTCAACACCGACTAGTGTTTTCAGTACGGAAAGTTACTGTTTGTGTGTGGTTTGATCTCCTAGATTCTTTAGGCATGTGATTCAAATTTGTTTGGTTCTTTAGAGGCTTTAGGTGGTTTTCATTGAGATTTTACTTTGTTTGTGTGTGAAGTAGTTAAAATTTTTTAATCGTGGCTGAATTACCGACGAAGTCCCGTAGACTTCGAGGCCAACCTCCTGAGTTTTCACCGAGCCAGCCTGAAGGTTTAAGAGCCCTCGTAACTCCTAGAGACAGTAGAGTTGGGTCACCTGAAGAAGGAGAGTCTTCTTTGGTGGTACATCCTGATTTTCAAGCTTTAGTAGCAGGTTATAATCCACAATCGGTGTCTTTTTCTGAAATTACTGGTAGCTTTTCATCTACTAGTGATATAGGTGAGGAACCTAAAATATCCGAACCTGAAAGTGAATTTGCTGCTACTCCAACATCTGGGTTTACCTCTCCAACTTCTAGTGGTCCTGGTTCGCCCAGGGTAGAAAGAATAATTACCCAAAATCTTCCTTCTGGACTTATAGCTATTGAAGAACTTGCTACTTCGGAAGAAGAAGTAGGCATCCCTATCCCTGAAAATCAACCTGTTATTGAACTTAGGGAGCATGAATCAATTTTTTACAATCCACCTAGGAGCAGTGCTTGGTATATCTCATTGATAAATTTTTTGGAAAACCCGGGACTAAGTTTTTCACCACCTCGTATTCCTTATCACCCAACACCTAGAGGTTACTATCCTCCGTTAAATATGTCAAGACAGTCGTCCATGTTTTCTCAATCTCCAGAATCCTTTTTGTACAGCGGTCCTTCTGTTCCCTCTGGGTATCAGTCACTTTCTGGTACTTTTGCGGGAGTGTCTCCTCAACCCATAGAACAAGGGTTATTAACTGGAAATAATGGTACTAAGCCATTGAGTGTAGAAGATATTCTCATGATGTAAGGTACTATTCCTAATCCTCAACCTCAAGGTGGCCAGTTACCTCCTGGGGGGCAGCCTCAAAATCCTCAAGTATCGCCTAGGGGGCAACCTCAAGGTACCCAATTTACACCTGGGGGGCAACCTCAAGGACAGTACATACCTACGGGAAAATACGTTCCTCAAGGTCAACCCCAGACTCAATATGTACCTCAAGGTCAACCCCAGTATCAATATGTACCTCAAGGTCAACCCCAGTATCAGTACGTGCCTCAAGGTTATCAACCCCAAGGTTAGTACTCGAACCAAGGTTTCCAACCACCCTTCGGTCAATCATATGTTCAAGGAATGGGAAATGTATCTTTGAATCATCAACCCTACCCTCAACCCGGTTATGGTCCTCAATATTCTCAACCTGTTATGGGTCCATACCCTGGAATGAACTTAGTGTGGGATCCATCACAATCTCAACAGGTCTTGCAACCAAATGTACAATTGTCATCTCAAACTGGACAACCCTTGGTTTCTGGTTCACCCCATCAACCTGTCTAGTCTACTATTCAAACTTCTGTACCTTCGGTAGTTTCTCACCCTGGGCCTAGTACACCTCGTACTCTGCCTCAAATGGCTGCTGCAACTGCTGCAACATCTGTTCAATCAACCCCACCTACTTCTAGAGTATCGACAGCTCTGGTTTCTACTATTCCTGTATCAACTCCTCAGACATCTTTACCTCAGTCTGGATCCACAATTAAAACTTCGGTTCAGATGCCTGTAGGACAACCTGGTTCAAGCACGGTTGTCACAAGTCAACCACAATTTACTTATCAACCGTACCAGGGATAGTACCAATTCCGTCCTGTTGTGCAACAACCAGTCTATTAGTATCAACCGTACCCTGGGTATACATATCAACAACCTCAACAACCCCAGTACGGTCCGGTTAATATTGGTTTTCCTGGAGGATACAATATCGCAAATGCAATTCCAATTCCTAGTTATCCTGGATATCCTCCTCCTGGGCTGGTCTCATGACCCAGATTTTTGGGGACCCTAATCGTCAGTTACCGTATATCGCAACTTTGGACTTGCCTGACTTGTCACACCTAACGAACGATCCCATTAACTATCTTCCGTTTTGGCCGCCAATGCTGAATAAGTTGCCTAGTGATATTCTTAAGTTTGAAGGCAAATCGGGAGAGAACCATGTGATGACTTATCACCTTTGGTGTGCATCTAATTCCATTTCAGATGATTCAATCCGTTTAAGGCTTTTCCAACGCACTCTAACTGGTCTTGTAGCCAAGTGGTACATTGAGTTACCGCAAGCCACTTTTTATAACTTTAGTCAGTTAGCTACTTCGTTTTTAACTCATTTTCAGTTGCCAGTCAGATATGACAATGGCACGGAATTATTAACTTCGTTAAAGCAGTCGATGTCCACTTACATTTCAGATCACATTCATGAATGGAGACGTCGACGGCATTTAGTGAAGGTTTTTATTCCGGATCAGATCTTAGTTGAATGGTTTGTAAAATCTTTATTGCCAAAGATCACTGAGGATGTAGCTAAGGCTGGAGTCGTTACTGAGGAGAAAGTGATTGCTCAAGCACAGTACCTTGACTTAGTTTATACTCAGTCAGGTACGTTACACGAGAAAATCCCCGATCTTCCTAAGCAAAATCAAATTGCTGCAGCTCCTTCAGGGTCTCATGCCGCTGACGGTATGATTGGTACACTTAATACCAAATGTAAGAAGAAGTCTTCCAAGAATTCTTCTCCTATCATAACCTTGCCAGATTCCCTGACAGGAGATTCTTTTGTGGAGATTTCCATTGATATTCATGTTGTAGAGTCATCTACAACCAAATCAAAATCTGGTGGTAAGACGAAAGGGAAGAAGAAAAATAAAACAGATAAAAATTCGAAAGAGAAACCAGAAAAAGCAGAATCAACTGATGATAAACGCAAACCTCGTTATCCTTGTCTCATTTGTGATGAATATCATTTTACAAGAGACTGCCCTCATCGTGCAGAGGTTGCGAAAATTGTCAAAGGTTCCCAAACGCATGTTGTTTTGAAGGATCATTTTCCAAGTCAAGACAGTAAGATGATAGGTTATTCCTCAAATGCCAATGAAGAACCCATACTGATGATGTCCCATGTTAGGATTGCGACTTGATCGCATGATTATGGTAGTAAAAGTCCTCTTGATGGTAAAGAAGCAGAATCTTCTCATTCTAACCCATCAACCTCAGCTCCCAGTTCCGATCAGCTACAGATTGAGAAACCTAATCCAGACTTAGTAATCAAACCGCCTGCCAAGGGTATACCTCGAAAGTCAACTTTCAATCCACATGCGAGAGTGGCTCAGAACTATAACATTATTGAAGATTTAGTTGTTTCACCTTTAGCAATGTCGGCTTTGGAAGTGCTGCAATCATGTCCAGCACAACGTAAATTACTTTTGTCGGCTATAGGAGCTGTTGATGTTTAGGACTCGAACCTAATAATTTTTTATCTAGAAAATAGTACACCACGCTTACCTCATCAAATGGCTTTCCAAATCCTAGTGATAGTAAAAAACAGACCTATTCATAAGACTGTGATTGATGAGGGAGCCTCAACGTGTATTATGTCGATACAGTGTTGGAGATCGCTTGGTTCTCTGCTAAATCTGTCCCCGACAATTCTAAAGGCCTTTGATGGCCGTGGGTTTCATCCTTTTGGCATTCTACAGGATTTACCTATAGGGGTTGAAGGCAAAACTATTAATCTAGATGTGGAGGTGGTTGATGCCCCTCTAGATTACAACCTTCTCTTGGGTCGTAGTTGGTCTTATGCTATGACAGCTGTCGTTTCATCGGTCTTTCGGGTTATAAAGTTTTCTCATAATGGAAAGATCGTAATAATAGACCAGTTGGCTTACTTTTCATCCGACCCAACCTCTTCTGAAAGCATTCTGCATGTCGGCAAAACGACTATCCCGTATAAGGATGTTGGAGTAGGACTAGTTAAAGATGCTGGTTTACTGGGAACTTTTCCTTTTCGTCCTATCAACGCATCATCTTCTTTCGCAACCATTCATATGATTTCATCAGACACCATTGTTTATGATGATCCTTGGATCGTACCTTTTGAATCTGAGATAGACTCATTTGGTGATGTTATGCCTTTGAGTCCATATGAAATTGCGTATCAGGCCGTGCAGTCATTTTCCGACCCATATTCAACCAAAATTGACTTAATGAATGTGGTCCATGAGGAATCACTTTTCACATCAAACTTGGATTCAATAACGTTTTCTGAACTTGTTCACACTGATGAGAAAATTCGTGAAATCCTATGTGTCGATGATTTACCATGGGAAGATCTTCATCATAGATCTTCGTTTTTACCAGAGAATGATCGATTTGAAAATGATTTCTCATCAATTTTTATGACTTAATATGTCAAGGAACCTCAGAATCCAATGAAAAATCCTGATTCAGAGTTAAATTTTGGAAACATTTCTCGAACTATTCCTATTGATATTTCGATTAAGCCTGGAATTGTTGAAAACACTCATATAGGTGCCTTGTGTACAGAAGATGAGATTCAAATATATAAGGCCCTATTTCAAGAATTCTGCGACGTATTTGCCTGGTCATATGAGGAAATGCCAGGAATTGACCCGGAATTGTTGTTCATAAAATCAAGACTTACCCGGATGCTAAACCCGTCCGGCAATGTTTGCGTCAGATTCACCCGAGAAAAGCTGCTGCTATTAAAGCAGAAGTTGAAAAATTACTCAAAGTAGGTTTCATTTATCTGATTCCTTTAACGGATTGGGTATCAAATATTGTCCTGGTTAACAAAAAGCAAGGGACAATAAGAATATGTATCGATTATAGAGACATTAATCGAGCTTGTGCAAAGGACAATTACCCAACTCCCTATATCGATCAAATCATTGATGATTGTGCGAGCAGCCAAATATTCTCCTTCATGGATGGTTTTTCCTGATACAATCAAATCAATATTCTACCTGCCGATCAACCAAAAACGGCTTTCATTTGTCCATGGGGGACATTTTCTTATTTCAAACTACCTTTTGGGCTCAAGAATGTCGGGGCAACTTTTCAAAGGGCCATGTCTTATGCATTTCATGACATCAAGCACATTGTGCAACCCTATCTCGATGATTTTCCTACTCATTCATTACATCGAGCTGATCATCTCATCCATTTTTGAGCAATCCTTATGAGGTGTAGGCATTATCGGATTAGGTTGAGTCCACACAAGTGTGTTTTCTGCATAGAAACGGGTCAGTTACTGGGGTTTGTTGTTTCGAAAGCCAGCATTCGCATCGACCCCTCGAAGGTTGAAGCTTTTGTCAAATTGCCTCCTCCTTCGAGTCTTCGCCAACTCCAAAGTTTGCAAGGGAAAGAAATTTTTTTACAACGATTCATTCCTAACTACGCCGAGGTTACAAAGGGTTTTACGAGGTTGTTGAAACAGAATACTCCATTCTATTGGGATGAGATATCTCAGAAATCTTTTGATGCACTAAAACACGCATTGACCCATGCATCGTTATTGCATCCTCCCAATTACAACCAGGACTACTTCTTGTATCTCGTCGCTTCCCATTCCACCATCGGAATGGTGTTAGTTCAGGAAGATGAATTCGGTACTGAACATGTGATATATTACCTTAGTCGAACTTTAAATCCAACTGAGCTAAAATACTCACATGTGGAGAAATTGGCATTGGCAGCTGTTCAAGCTGTCCAACGTTTTCGTCATTACATTTTACTACGTAAAACTACAGTAATTTCTGATTGCAACCCTATGATCTATATTTTGACCAAGAAATTGCTAGGGGGCATGTACTCCAAATGGATCATGATCCTACAGGAGTTCGACTTGGAATTTGAAAAGTCTAAGTCTAAGAAATCTTTAGTTTTTGCGGAGTTAATGTGTGACTTCCCACGTGCTAACACGGAAACTGTGGTGGAGGAGCCCATTGTTGTGGGGAAAAGTATCCGATGCGGATGACACTAACCCTTCTAAAGGTGACAGTCTTTAGCAACAACTGAATGATAAAGTTTTCATGTTCCACTTTATGAAAGTACAGAGAGAATAGTAAGAAGGTCAACCAACCTGGTGTCTTGCGCTTAGTCGATCCTTGTCCTTCTCTCTTTGTATCCTGCTCCCAGCTCTTTGCTCTCCTAGCCGATCCAGTTACATACAGATCCTGCACAAAACAAGAGAGCAAACTACAAGATACATGTACTCATAACTGAAGCATGGATTAGGGTGCATCAAAATATACATGTAAACACAAAGCATCTATGTAAACAAGTATATAGGAGAACATGCAAACTTTATTGATAGAAAGTAACAGGGTTCCAGAAGAAGTTACAACCAATAATGTTGGATCCAATCCAGCAGCACTACCCGGCAGCAAGAACAGCTCCTCTTCACCTCTAGTAAAACAATCAACCTCAATAATCCATGAACGGTATCCAACACACCTCCTTGCTTATACAAAATTCCAGCCTCCCTAGACCTCATAGAAGAGCTCTATATAAGGAGGGAAG